>CAHIKZ030000721.1:80000-125000 GCA_903632075.3 Acanthosepion pharaonis | reverse complement strand
TGATTGATGACTATAAGTGAAAAGAAGTTATCTAATTTTCATATAAAATTTGTTGCAACTACTTCAAAAACAATAAGCTTTAAGCAGCAAAAATCAGAAACTATAATTTTTGTGTGTATAACTTTCAGAGTGCAGATATTGCACTGATCCTAAGCTAGTACCAGTCATTGACTCTCTGATCTTAATCAGTTCTGATTCATATATAAATAATCCTATAATTACAGACAAGTATTATACTTGAATATAAATAATATACACAAGGAAAAATTATATTGAACTTCTTATATTAGCATGAATATTAAATGATTTTTTCTCTTATAAGCAACTTGAGATTTTGATCAGAACTCAAGTGGTTTAAATGGTTGATTAAAAATGTTTGGGTCTAATATATAAAAAAAGACATTTCAATGTAACTAAACTGATAGAATACAAGTATAAAATTATATTTTCAGTAACTTTTTTTGTGTGGATGTTAAGCCACATTTATGTCACTAGTGGAGTTACTTAAGATTTAATCAAATTTCAGTACAATTGCTTGGAATCAGAAAATCATATATACTAGTATAAAGGGTTAAAGAAAAAAGGGCACTTTACAATGAATTAGACCATTAGATTTTGTTGTTCTATAGAAATATTGATAAATTTTTATTCTTTTGAATTTAAAAATTTTTTTTTTTACACTTAATTTACCAAGTACAAAGCCTAAGAGCTACTCAAGGTAGGGGTTACTGAGTGAGATTGTTGTTAGAAAGAGAGGAAGTAAACAAGTATTAGTACTCGCTTACTTCTCCTGATATCTATTCTACTCATCTTCATAATTATGACAAGTAGGGTAGATATTGGTTTACCCTGAACTTACAGATCAAGATTGTAGTTGTCAAGAAAGCATTCTCTCTGAAGTTTGTTTCACAAAGTAATAGTTCTGAGGAAGAAGCTGTGTTGAACTTGCTTTTTATTTTCTTCAAAAGGAACAAAAAGGGGATGGGGATGGTTCACTGTGGTGAACATGGCATGGCAGGTCCTAGTTTTGAAGGTCTAAGCTGGTTGGACTAAGCAATGTAACTTGTCCAAACATCTATCGGAGTATTAATAACAATATATTAGTGAAAAATTGGTTGAAGTTCATCTGAGGGATAAGGGCTGCAGGGTGGAGAGTAATTCATCACCCACAAGGCCACGCATGTACTTTTGTACTCTGTACAGTAAAGATTGGGAAGCACTAGCCCAGGTATGGCAACAATATACTCCCTATTCTAAATTCTTTTTTCTCACTTTCACTCCCTGTAACCCCCTGCATACTTGTGGCATTTCCACATTGTTTGGGATGGAATGATTTAAAAAAAAAAAATTATAAATCATTCTTGGTCAGATCTGATTTTTGTAAAGTTAGAGCCTGGTATGGTTGAATTAAAAAAAAAATTTCATAAAAATCTCAAAGTAAACGTGGTGGGAGACCCAACTTTCTCATACTTTGCTATTTATAAGCCTCAGTGCTATAAACTTTTTATTTTGGGAGAGATTAGTTCTCTTATTACAATGAGTAAGACAGGTTTTCCGAACATTTTTTTTTTTTATTACTCCCTCCTAGTCTCATAACATGAACAACAACAAACATTTTTAAAAAGTGCTGGCTTGTTTTTATGATGTTTGCCAATTTGAACATTTCATCCATAATTTTATATGGCACTATCAATGTTTTTGTCCCATTTCTATGGCTTTATAAGAACCAAGGTATGCATTCATCAAACTCCAGTTCTAGGTCCATTCCTTCCAGGTTGCACCTCCCCCATTGCATTTAAAGGGTTGGGAGAGTCAGTCCTTCTTGCTTGCCTGCATCCTAAAAAGTGCCAAGGAAACTGCAAAATTTTCAGCATGTACATGTGTTGCTTTGCATTAAATGTGATTCTTTGACAAAACTTCATTTTTTTTTTTTTATTTTGGCTTCTAAGAGAATGTATTGACTACAACAGAAATTACTTTTCAAATTAAGGTGATATTTATTTATCACCTTAATTTGAAAAGTAACACTTTTTTTTTTCTTTTTTTTTTTTTTTTTTATTTTATAAAAAAGACATTAAAATTGTATTGAAAAAGGAAAACAAACAAGGGAAAGAGCAAAGATAATAAAATAAGTCACCATAAATAGGTGAATCAAAATAATAATAGCAATAAACAAGAAAATAACAAAAATGTGGGTAACCGGTTTTCGATCTTCAGTTTTGGAGCCAATTGAGATGCTATGTAGATTGTGTACACAACATTGATGGCCTCATTTTTGCTATTTTCTTGTTTTTTCCATTCACATCTTTTATCTGATTTATTTTATTATCTTTGTTCTTCTTCCCTGTTTGTTATTTCTCTTTTTAAATACAATTTTAATGGATGTTTTTATAGCATTACTAAAGTTTTGTACCACTCATAGACTGTTTAGATAATTTTGTTTATAATCCAAATATTTCATTTAATTTTTACTCTATGTATTGACACCATTTGTCATAAAAATCACTGAAAAACCCTTTGAATTATTCAGCTAGAAAGGGAACAGATTAAAATTATTTTGTGTCGGCTCCACTATATCTTTCCAACTGAGCAATGGTGAGAGGAAAATGGTACAAACATTCATACTCTGGCTTCCATCTTAAAAGTCCATTCAAAAATGATCAGGAGAATGGTCAATAAGTTTAAAAAAGGGGTAGCAATAGAGAGGAAAACTGGCTCAGAAGGTCATAATAGCAAGAGGGATCATCATTTCCACTTAGAGATAAATACATTCTTATTGTTCAAAGTAGAGTCCAATAGTGTTATAAAAACCTTGGAGAATTCCAGTAAGATATCTTTAATCATTTCTAAGATACAGCAGTTCAAAGTATAATATAACAATTGGGCAATTTTTCTGTTGCACCTTATATATATGTATGTATGTATGTATGTGTGTGTGTGTGTGTATATATATATATATATATATATATATATATATATATATATATAATGTGTGTGTTTTGTTGAATATGACAAAGGAAAATTTGATTAATTTTTTTTTATTTAGCTTTTCCAACATTATTACATTCTTACATTTTTTTTTTTTTTTTTCCATTTGGTGGAAGAAAGAGAGTGCATAAATTGTTCATATTGTCCATTCTTCTTTATCCATTTTCAAGGTGGTTTGTTTTTAGGTGTTATTAATTTCTTTTCATGTTTAACTGTTTAAGATGTAGTTTTTATGCTGTTTGAATATTTCAAAATTTCAGGCCAGCATGTGAAGATAGATAAATATACAGTTTAATATCTGGATGAAGTGCCTACTCAAATATGAGTATCCACTAAAGTGATGAAAATCTGTCAGATTAATAAAAATCCATTCTAACATTATACTTTCACTTCAAGTAAGGCAATAAAGCCACTAAGGCACAAGGTGTGAGAAAGAATAATAAAAGAACAGGAATTAAGAAGACAAAAGATAATCATTGATATTGCATTTAAATTTCTGAAGATAAAGCACACACACACGCACATATATTTTGAGTGTATTTGAATTTAGAATAGGTCATATTTGATTGGTTAATCCTGGCAAAGCCCACAAGCCTTTTTTTTTTTTTTTTTTTTTTTTTTGAAATTAAATTAATCTTTTGCTCACCAGTGGTTTGACATTGCCTGAGGAGGCACATTTGTGGTGTTGAAACATGATTGTAACCATGTAGTGATTTTTAACATGTTTTTGTTTTAATATCCTAAAATAATAATAATATTTATCTCTACTCTGTATTGAGCCCTCTTTTAAATGAAATGTTACATACATTGGAATTATACTCATTCATTCTCATTTTACCTATATATATATATATATATATATATATATATATAGCTACCAATCCCTCTATAATACGTTTTGTTAAACAAGACTGACAAGATGCCTTTGCTGGGTTTTTTTTTTATTATATTTTACTTGTATGTGAACAAGTTTTCTTTTTAATGAGTGTAGAAATTCTAATGTTTGATTCCAGGGGCTTTCGGCTAATCTCTTAACCATTTTGAAGAATTTTACTTGTTCATCATTTATTATAGTAATATAAGTACTACACACACACACACACACACACACACACACACACACATACATATATCCATCTTTGCTGAGGCTAAAAATCTCAATACTCATCCTTAATTCTAAATCCACTAACCTTGTGTCTCACTAAGCTAAACTTAGTCAACGTCAAATCCCAATCCATTAGATAAACAACCAGCATTATTACTACTTGAGCCAGCTAACACACACACACACACACACCATACGTTTCTTCATAATTTTATTTATAACTTGTGCAACAATGTTTGAAATTATTGAAATTCCAATTTATTTTTTTCTCTTCTCTAACTTGTATAACAAAGTGAAATAACTTTGTATTTTTTTTTCTGACAGCTTTTGTTACCAATTCACATACTTGACAACACATTGGATTGTAAATACTCTCTGACACCATAGGCTGTACTGTTCAACTCCACTAAATAATGAGTGACTCTGAACATAACTTAGTATTATAATTGTCCCTAGTCTGTTCTGACAACCTGTTCAGCTTTGTCAACTGATTAAATGACATTTCCTTATGATTTGGACTGAAGAAATTATATAAATGCAAGTAATATCACCTGGCTTTATCTGAAATGGCAGGTGTCGGAGAGTAGCTGTTTAAAGTTTATTATATACTAGTTTTGAACATTTTCACTGATTACAGTTTGGAAATATAGCTCAATAGAACTAAAAATGTTTGGCTTTTTTTTGGTGGATGGGGTTAGGTTCTAATTTAAGAAACCCCAAACGTTTTAGACCATCAACCCTTATCATATACAATAAGAAAATCTCCATAATTACTTTTTATTTAAAGGTGGAAATCCCTTTGCTATTTTCCTTCATTATTGTTTTCTTGTTATTAATATTAGTTTCCTTCTTTTTTTTTTTATTCTTTTTTTTTTAAATTTCTATTTCTCTCCCTATACTACCTGTGTTTGAATAATAATGAAAGCAATTTCATAAATAAAATGGGTAATAATAAACAACTTTTCTGCAATGAAGTGAGATTAATAGATTAGGAACCATTAGTTTGTAAGGTAAAAGAAACAGCATACATGAATTTGTTGAAAAATATCTAAGCTCGGGATCTTCAAACTTCTTTAGACCATCAACACTGGAGGCATGTACAAATCCCTGTTAACAATAAATTGTTTTGAAATACGATTCAAGAAGTGTATCAATTGTATTTTGTTCAGTCTTTATTTTTGTATTCTTTATTAGAGTAATCTTTCTTAGTGAATCTATACAACACAAAGGTTAGAGCTCCAAATGAAATAAGTCATGAACAATGTTGAATATAATATGAATTTTCATTTGTAGAAGAGAAATAAGGAAGAAGCCAACCACCACATAAAGATTAAACTTGAACATTTGAGGCTTATTATGAGATGAAAAGGGAAGACATCAACTTTTCTGCAATCAAGTGGGATTAAAGAGATTAGGAACCATCATGGAAAATTTGTAAAGTAAAAGAAACAGCATACATGAATTTGTTGAAAAATTTCTCAACCCGGGATCCCCAAACTTTTTAAACCAACCCCAGGCTTGTATAAAAAAAGGGATGTATTTGTTTGAATAATGACCAGAAAAAATCCTAAATGATATAGGTAATAATAAATACATTGAAAATAAATTAATGTCTTTTTATTGATTTGGTTGAAATCATTAATGGTAAGAATGTATTTGATAAGCAGGAGCAATGGCCAGTTTGGTTATTTGGTTGGAAATTGGTGAGTTTTAATCTTAAATCACTAAATTCTAACATGTTCTGTCTGTTCCTCTGATTAATTAGAATTACCTTTGCGTGGCTAAAACCAGCTTCAATGAATTTGGAACTTGAGAATGCAAGTAAGAATGGCTCAACTGGTGCACTCAACTTCTGGAGGTATTTAGTAGTAGTATTTACATTATTCAACAGTCACCAACACTTTTACTTCTGGGTAATGACTTAGCTTCAAGATCTATACGCATGTCAATGAGTTCGTCTCGTAAGATTCATGGTTTGCATTTTCTGTTTTCAACCATTTTGGAGACTCCAGTTTCAGATTATATTCTCTGCTTCTTGAGACTAATTACTAAATTTGACAAAAATTTCTTATTCAAATAGCAGCTCTTAGATTATGCCTGGACTTATGTACATTATTATTATTATTATTTTTTTTTTTTTTTTTTCAAATCATTTCAGCTCAAGCAAGGCAATAAAGCCACTAAGATGCAAGGGGAGTTATTGAGAGTGAAGGAAACTGAAAAAACATTACTGAGAAGAAAGGACAATAATAACAGGATTCACAGAGACGGGAGATGACAATTGAATTTGCATTTAAACTTTTGAAAATTGTAGTTGATGAAAGTAAAAAGACAAAAAACATTAGAATAGAATTTATGGTTACACTTAGTAATTTAAACAGCAAAATTGAGATCTACATGTCAATCTAGTATTATGTTTAAATTCATCTTCATACCAAAGAGGAGAGCTTATCAAAACAATTGCCATGAAAATATATAGAGAAAAGGCACAGGGAAGCTACATTACATATAAGGGTTTTGTTTTTATTCATTTTAAGTAGATAAATACCTATGTTTGTAGAAACCTTACAAAAATGTTCATTTTTTTTCTAGTCCTACTGATGGCTTTTGTATTCTCAGGCATTCTGATTACCACTGTTGTTTATTTTCCTTCTCAACAAAAAAATCTGTTACTTATAGCAGTTGTTCTTATAAAATCTACTTGATATATTCAGACTTGTATTCAAATAAAACCATCAATATTCTATTTTAATTATTTTTCTGTTTGTTTACTTTGAAGCTTGCCTAAAGAAAGCTAAAAGAATCTGACAAAAAGAAAACTCTTAAAAATGAATCCCATTGCCTCCATGGCCATATAACGTTGAAACACTGGTTCCCTGTATGATCACTGAAGTTAAACAACGCTTGGATTGGTCAGTACCTAGATGGGTGACTGCTTAGGAGTACCAGGTGGATGTGCAAGTCGTGTAATGGATAAAAATTCAGAATTAGAAATTGGAAAGCAGAGTTCCACTGCCAGTCAGATTCATTTTATTCACTTAGGTACAAATACTGTTGAGAAAGGTAGGAGTCCACTACTTCCCCTCTGCTATGGGTTAATTGGTAAGACTTGTACCACTAAACCATTATCTCAACAAAAATAAAATTCTTACAATGTAAAAATACAACCCTATTCCGCTGACTAAAAAAATATTGTTTTCCTTCCTACTCCTTAGCCATAACTAATTCCCCTGTATTTTACACAAGGCTTATGGCCATATAGTGTTGAAACACTGGTTCTCGTATGATTATCGAAGTTAAGCAACGTTGAGCCTGATCAGTACCTAGATGGGAATATTAAGTGTTGCAAGCATGGTGTGCTAGTGGTGCAATGCATAATTGCTCAGAATTGTTAAATGGAGAGCTGAGTTCCAATTCCCATTTGGGTTCATTATATTCATTTACATGCAAATACCTTTGGGAAAGTTATCAATCCAACTCCCCAGCCATGTGTTAATTAGTATGACCTTGTATCACTAACTCATTCATCATAATTTATTCAGTTAGTGCATTTTGCACTACTGTGGTCACCATGCCCTGCCATCTCACAATTTTGGTTCATGATTATATTCAAGGCAAAGTAGTAATGGCTTTCCGGTTCCTTTTGCAATGTGTATATTGAGGTTATCCCATCCCTCCTCTCAGAAGATAAGGAGGCAGGACCTAAAAGGCAGCAGGTGGCTTGAATTCAGCATTTTCCTTATTGACTGATTGCCAGCCGAGGTTCTAGAGCTGAGTCTGTCCTGCTGTTTAACCATAGGTTGGGAGGAGATGGATTCATACCTTTCCCAAGAGTATTAGCACATAAGTAAATGCAGTGAACTCGACTGGAATTTGAACTCGGCTCTCCAATTCCTCAATCCAAGCCACTATTCATTACTCCACCATGTCTGTTCATTATTATTTAACAAAAAAAAAATTCTTACAATTGAAAAATATTTTCTTGTTTTAAATAACCTGCAATGGGTTGATAAGCTGTAAAAAATGAATCAGTTAATCAACATTGCCTCCAGAATTTATACACCAGAAATTAATATATAAATTGATATATAAAACATTATTTTGTTTGTAATTCATACCGTCAATTGAATTTACTTGAGTATTATCTTTCCTGAAGTTATGGGTTACATTTGACTAGTATGACAAATATCTATTTAGAAATAGAAAAATGAACGTCTCCTATAGATACAGCTTGTGTGACCAAATACCTTCCTTGTTCACAAAAATCATTGGTGTCATACCCTTGCCAACATGAATATTATCGCAATTAATTTACTCCTCATGATAGAAATAAATTCATGGTTGTCTGTAATGTGCGTAATGCATATAATTTGATACTCTTCAACAAAGGATGACATTATTTGTACTATTTGGACTATTGTCCTCATTTTTCTTGTTATCACATCATTTCAGATGTTGTGTCCTCCAACCTTTATCAGGTGTATATCAATCTGGCTAACTTACAGGGAATTCTGATCTGAATCCTTTATTTAATCTATGGAGATAGACTATTCTCACTCCATTGCCCATGTCTAGGGATATCTCATCTAGTTCTTATTTTTAGTACTGTTCAGTTATTGCTTGCCCATATTATTTATTTTATTTTTATTTATTATAAGTAAAAATCCTATAAAGATATCAATGTTTGAAATTAATGTGACCTCAGAACATTAGTCTATTATATATAATTCTATTATTAGTCTATTATATTTATCCAAAAAGCAACCCATTTCTTAAAATAAATAAACAGCTAAATCTTCTGACTAATAATAGCAGGCTTTTAATAAATGACACACACATGCATAGATTCAAAATGAAAGTTGGAGGACTTTTAGACATTTGTATTATCTCTAAATGGAATGGAAAAAAATTCTTATTGAATTACAACATAATTAAGAACTAATTTTGCTTTAAACAAAATAAAAAAATTTCCTATCAACTTTTAAAAATCTTAAATGAACCATTAAAAAAAAATACTTGTGTTATGTTTTCTCATAAACTAAATTGAAAATACAAAGGCAAATTTTAAAAAATGATAAACCTGGAAAATTTAATTATGATGTAAGGCATTGTGAATAATTCTATTTCTTCTTATATAAAGACTTTAAAAGCTTTTGGGAGGAGGTAGATTGTGTTAATATCAAACGCTATAATAATTATCAATATGTATTTATATATTTCCTGTTCCATCTGTAGAGGGAAGGGAGGTAAATCAACTTTGTAAAATTATGGGTGATTACTTCTCTTAGTTATTTTAATAATCTATACAAATAAAATATTTATCTGCATTTAAACAAAATTACTTCCCAAACAAAATAAATGGCTTAATTAGTCAGTTCCTCTATTCCTATGTTTCTTAGATTGCAGTCTTATTTGTTCAAGCCTTTTATGTGAGGTACTCGGATATCTTTGTCTATTAAGTGATTTCCTTGCTTCATCTCAGTCTTGAAATAGGCTGTGTCTTTGTTCTGTTGCTAATCTTTTTCTTCCAAGAGATATTTCCATTTCACTGTTATATTAAACACATAACATTTTTAACCTAAGATATTACACAAAAAGTGATTTATATAATACCAGGAGTAATCAATGAATCATAGATACCATTGAATGCCTAAAAAATGTAAAGGGAACGGATTAATTAAATGTTTCATTGGCCTCTATTTTAGTTAATTCATTCTCCACTTTTTTGAATCTCAATACATTGTTTCAAGACTTTTGTTCCATTGTATCTCACCATAGAAAGTTTTTAACAATCAATTGCATTAATTTTTGACTGCACTGGTGCACTAATTTATATAGAAAATTAATAAACAGAATGCAATTCTTGAAGTATGATAAAATTAATAAGAACATTTCCATAGAAAATTATTCAAGGTGGTTTAACCTAAAATGTCAAAATAAAACATTTCTATTTTTATAAAAAATTTCAGTAAAATTAACCTAATTTCTTTTTGTATTTATTCAAACTTCAATTTAACTTCTTTTTTTTTTTTTTTTTTTTTTTTTTAATTCATTTCTTAAAAAAAAAATAATGGTGGTTGTATGCTACTAACAACTACAAATAATAACATTAAAAAACATTTTGATTTTTGGGATTGATTAAAATTTTGTGGAGGATAATTAAAGTAGATTTTAAGAATTGTTCTGGAACAATGGTCAAAAAAGTTAGTCCCTGATAGATATCCACATATTCTTTTGTTTTCTGAATGGCATGCCTAATTTCATGAAGAAAATAAGGTTGATTCAAAAATTTTCTTTCCTTATCACTTGTTCACTCACATTATCTCACATATAACCACAGACATAATCAAGGATTAAATAAAATATTTCTTGAATTCTATAACTTTTGATTCACCATAACAATTGAAAAAACAAACGTGCAGATAATTTTTGACTTTCCCTTGTATTATTTTAAAAAGTGAGTTGTATTTTCAAATGAATAAACAAGAAACAAATCACACTCAGCAGTGTATGTCAGTCCCTGATAATATTATACCGAGATTTCATTTTTTAATTGAGAAATCTTTCCCTATTTTTAAGGTAAATGATTTATGGTCTTTTGTAATGAAAAATTACCTTGAATCTTTTCTAGTAGTGCAGCCCACCTTATGATGAGCCATATCTTATGTGGCCCATTGGTCAAGAAAGATTTCCTATGTTTTTTTTTTTTTTTTTAGCCACCATAATTATGGATCCTATTTCAAAGTCTTATTGGTTGTTACCATTCTGGTTATATTACAGAATCTTCCATTGGCCACTGTACCAAAAGGGTGCCATTTTGGGCTCTTTGGACACTCTGATTCAGTTGCCACTCCTGCTTAGTACTGAGTATTAGAGAAAGTGAAGCAAAAAGTTTCAACAAATATTTCAAGAAATGTGTGTGTGTGTGTTTTATCCTTCTCCATGGCTTGGTGGAGATCTTGCAGCTGGATTAATATCATCTGTTTTGTTTTCCCCTATTTATTGATATTATCTATTATCATCTATTTTGATTTCTATTTGTTTTGCTTTTGAATAACTTTGCAAATAGTGCTTTCAAAATCACCATTTGTCATGCATTTATTTACTTTTTCTTTTTCTAAGACATTGAATTAAAAGAAAGAAATAATAATGTACGAGAAAGTGATGAATGTATTATTGCTTTATTCCCTCTTCATCCTCCTCCCTATCTTGATGCCATTATTTCAATTGTTTGGCATTCAACCAAATTATTACAGATAAATGAGTGCTCTTTTAAATGTTCACACAAGCATAAAAGGTGTGTTGACACATTCTTTGATGAAAGCAATGTTTTTATTATTGAAAATTATTTGTGCGTGAGAAGTACAAGTCTATTAATTGGGCTACAATAAGAATAAAGCAGTTTGGTACAATTACAAATAATTTACTGTAAAGTGTGTACACACACACACACACACATATATATATATATATATATATATATATATATATATATATATTTATTTATTCGAAAATTATAACATAAATATGTTATAAAATCAGTACAAAAATAGCCATTTTGTTTCAACACTTCTGGTGTCTTATCAAGTGATGGTGTCGAATATAGAATAATGGTTTGATTTTTTTTTTTTTTTTTTTTAACCATTATTCTATATTTAACACCATCATTGATAAGACATAAAGTGTTGGAACAAATATGATTTTGTACTGATTTTATAAATTATTTATGTTATAATTTTCATCTACTTGTATTGAGCACTCTTTTAAGAATAGCATTTGTTGGTTATTGGAATCTCTTCAGTATATATCACTCCTATAGTTGGGTACATTATATATATATATATATATATATATATATATATATATATATATATATATAGTTCAGTTCAAATTTAATTAGTTCCTGAAGGCCATTTCGTATCCCAAAATGTTCATAAACCAAAACTATTTTTCCAGTAGAAATCAATGTAGAGAAAAAAAAGTCACAGTACAATAAAATTGGAAAAGAAAAGCACAATACAACGCATGAATGTATACAACATGGCAATTGACTCGGAAATTATTCCATTTGGGTTAACTTGGTTCAGCAATATTGTTCAGGAACCAAAATTTTGTTTGATAATCAAGGCGTTTTCATCTTTAATTTTCTGTTCGAAAACCGATTTGTTTAACATGTGAGACATTCGAGAACCGAGGTTGCACTAATATATATATATATATATATGTGTGCGCACTCACATTACTTAAAACTTTATTATAGTGGATACTTTGTATTTGAAATAGACACCCTATTTATATTTATTTAATAGTGTATATTACCACTATTGGCCTGTCTCTGCATTGCATTCCACTACTTTGAACTACTGATAAAAATAGATTAATACAAATGTTAAGCTTTACTATAAATTTTCCATCTATAGATTTTAAAGTGTCAGTCAAAGCAAAAATAAGATACCAGTTCATAATTAAAAGCCATTTTTGCTTATTTTCATATTCAATCTTTTTTTTTCTTCTTCTCTGAAATGACATATTTAAGTAATAAATTAGCATTATAGAAAGCCTGCTTGAAATCTCACTCCTGACTTCGTCAAGTTATGCTGAAAATTGCTATTCTCATTGACCGCCAAAGTTAATCTATGAGTACTTAGATGGGGGACTGCTTGGGAACACCAGGTACTATAAGCTACCTCTTATAATCTGAAATGTTTCAGCTTTAAATAACCCACAAAAAGTTGATATGCTGTAAAAAAAAAAAAAAAAAAATTCAATCAACCAGTCTCTCATTCTTATGCATACACTGATGGAATAGTAGTATGTAAGTGTAATGGTAGGTGGTGCCACCATATCTTCATATCATGGGAATGACACACACACACACATACATACATACATATATATATATATATATATATATATATCAGTTGTGCTCTACTGAGTGTAATCACTGGTCATATTACTCATGTTAAGATGATGTGAAGTATCAAAATTTGGACAGAGTATGATGATGCCAGACTGATGGTATATGCCATTTCTGAAATTGTGGAAGCATCCCTCAATCTAAAGTGGTACTGATGAAAGGCATTATCTCCTACCATCGACAGCATGGTGGCTGATTACAGGTTCTTAATCATGACCAAATGTGGTATCTGTAGTAACAGGGAAGTGACAATGGCTTAAATCCTGTCCCCATTCAGTGCATATATTTTCAGTATTCTTTAACATCCATTGGATATGGGAACACAAAGACCCACTAGAGTGCTTCCTGCTAACACCACAACATTGGATACAGTGATTCATCTGATCTTCTGATGTCACTAACTGGACCCTGAAGGACTGGCATGTGTTGTGTGGTTTAATAAGTCTCAGTTACAGTGGTTTCAGGCTGATGGTATGGTTTAGGTGTGATGTTGACCCAAAGAGACCATGGATACAATTTGTCACCAAGGCATGTGCAAGCTGGTGATTGTTCCATAATGTTGGGGGGGGGTCTTGTAGCATTTGTTGTGTTTTGTAAATGGCACAGCCACTCGAATCAGAGGATGCCAGTCTACTAGGGCAATTAGCTAATTTCCACAGGCACATTTGTGTTTGTTCAACACCCACAGACCGCACCAGTGGAATGTTATCTAGTGTGATCAACAGTCTGAACAAGGCTAGCACTGTCAAACCTTCAGTCTCAAGAATTTGTGACAGCACAACCACTGATGGCTCCCATGGATTCCGTCTACTCAATTTCACTCTGTGGTATGATTTTCAGGCACTTTCCAAACATACTGCACGCTGGGATTGTCTTCTCCAGATTGATAACATCAAGATGTCCCCCTTCCTGATAAATCAACCATGGTGAGATTTGAACCTGGGTCTCATGGCCAGAAAGCAAACATTCTAACCACTCAGCAACACACCCAGTGTTGGGTTCTACTGCCTAAACACATCATTAACCTTAACAAAAATTGTTAGCAAAATACCTTTGAAATGCTAGGAATTGAAAAATAAAGAAATTTATAATCCAACTTGAATTAAATATAAATTGTAAAACCCTTTCCTCAAATCATTATAACAAGAGTTCCTCTGTCAGTCAGGAGCCACATTGTTTGTATGAGTTCCTCTGGTCCTGCCAGTCTCTCTCTCTCACAGCTCTCTCATTTCTTTTCTCATTTCTCTCTCTCTTTCTCTTCTCACACTTTCTCTCTCTCACTTTCTCTCTCTCACTTTCTCTCTCTCAATCTCACACTCCTCTCCACAATGAAAAAACTCTCTCTCACCTCTCTCTCTCACTTTCTCTCTCTCTCTCTCTCACACTTTCTCTCTCTCCACTTTCTCTCTCTCACTTTCTCTCTCTCTCTCTCTCACACTTTCTCTCTCTCTCACACTTTCTCTCTCTCTCTCTCTCTCACACTTTCTCTCTCTCTTTCTCTCTCTCTCTCACTTTCTCTCTCTCTTTCTCTCTCTCACACTTTCTCTCTCTCTCTCACTTTCTCTCACACACACTTTCTCTCTTTCACTTTCTCTCTCTCACTTTCTCTCTCTCTCTCACACTTTCTCTCTCTCTCTCTCTCTCTTCTCTCTCTCACTTTCTCTCTCTTTCTCTCTCTTTCTCTCTCTTTTCTCTCTCTCTCTCTCACACTTTTCTCTCTCACTTTCTCTCTCTCTTTCTCTCTCTTTTCTCTCTCTCTCTCTCTCTCTTTCTCTCACACTTTCTCTCTCTCCACTTTCTCTCTCTCCACTTTCTCTCACACTTTCTCTCTCTCACTTTCTCTCTCTCCACTTTCTCTCTCTCACACTTTCTCTCTCTCCACTTTCTCTCTCTTTCTCTCTCTCACACTTTCTCTCTCTCACTCTCTCTTCTCTCTCTCACTTTTCTCTCTCTCTCTCTCTCTCACACTTTCTCTCTCTCTCTCTCTCACACTCTCTCTCTTTCTCTCTCTCACTTTCTCTCTCTCACACTTTCTCTCTCTCACACTTTCTCTCTCTCACACTTTCTCTCTCTCACACTTTCTCTCTCTCACACTTTCTCTCTCTCACACTTTCTCTCTCTTTCTCTCTCTCTTTCTCTCTCTCTCTCTCTCTCTCTCTCCCCACACTTTCTCTCTCTCTTTCTCTCTCTCTCTTTCTCTCTCTCTTTCTCTCTCTCACACTTTCTCTCTCTCTTTCTCTCTCTCACACACTCTTCTCTCTCTCACACCTTTCTCTCTCTCTCTCTCTCTCCCCACTTTCTCTCTCTCACCTTTCTCTTTTCTCTCTCACACTTTCTCTCTCTCTTTCTCTCTCTTTTCTCTCTCTCCTCTCTCTCACTTTTCTCTCTCTCTCACTCTCTCTCTCTCTCTCTCTCTCTCTTTCTCTCTCTCACCTTTCTCTCTCTCACACTTTCTCTCTCTCTCTCTCTCTCTCACACTTTCTCTCTCTCACACTTTCTCTCTCTCACACTTTCTCTCTCTCACACTTTCTCTCTCTCACACTTTCTCTCTCTCACACTTTCTCTCTCTCACACTTTCTCTCTCTCACACTTTCTCTCTCTCACACTTTCTCTCTCTCTCTCTCACTTTCTCTCTCTCTCACACTCTCTCTCTCTCTCACTCTCTTTCTCTCTCTCTCCACTTTCTCTCTCTCTCTCACACTTTCTCTCTCTTTTTCTCTCTCTCACTTTCTCCCTCTCACACTTTCTCTCTCTCTTTCTCTCTCCTTTCTCTCTCACACTCTCTCTCTCACTTTCTCTCTCACAAATCTCTCTTCTCTCTCTCTCCACACTTTCTCTCTCACTTTCTCTCTCTCACTTCTCTCTCTCTCTCACTTTCTCTCTCTCCACTTTCTCTCTCTCACTTTCTCTCTCTCTATATATATATATATATATATATATATATATATATATATATATATATATATATATATAAAAATTGTTTTTGCTACCAAAAGTTGTGCTATTTTTTTTTTTGTGTTAATATAATTATTGTACAGAATGTCTTTTTGCCAGATATTAAAAACTGCTTTCTTTTATTTTTTAGAGCAAGTTAATCAAGCTCTTCAGTAAGCAGCTGGTCATCAAAGCAAAGCTCGAAGATGACCAGCGCCTGGCCGAGTTTCCCAAGATCGAGAAGTGGCTCAACATCTTTGGTATCAATGAGGAAGCAATTTCGGTAAGTTTTTATTTCCAAAAATTCCTTTAACACATTGCAGAAACAATAAAATAATAATAATTAATGTAGGTGTTTGTATGATTTTCCTGACATCCTATTTCCTTGAGACATCTTAAAAACTTGCTGTTTGTCCATGTGAAGGCTCCTTGCTCTCAGATATTAAACTTTACCCCACCACAGGAAACAATAGTCACCATAGAATTCCTTACTACTATCAGCAACTTCTGTTGCCTTAGACGGTTGTTATAAATAAACACTTGTCAACTATTATTTCTGGTATTTTAATCTGGAAATCACCTACTACTGCTTTGGAACAAGGGTAAACTTTTCCAACGCCATCTAGACTCTACATGAGGTGTAACACCAATTAAACCCACATTAATTTTTTCACAATTCTTTTGTAAACAAAAATGGCCACATCAATATCCAACAAAGCCTTTATTCAGGAGTGTTTCTTTGATTAACACTCCAATGATTTTGAAGGCTTTACTCGAATGGATATTGATGGTGAAGTGGTTGGAGATGATAACCACACTAGTGATGTGGAGGAAAGCTATGATGACCACTAGTGGCTACTATCAATCCATGCCTGAGTAATTTTATGGAAGCTATTGGCGACCATCAATATATCTCATAGCCTTTGTGAAGGTGAATTATTTTGTCTATTTATAAACAACAAAATAATAACTTTATTCGTCAATGAGACAAATAAATATGAGTCAGGAGAAAGAAAGAACAAATAAATGCTAATGTCTTCTTGTATGTAAACACAAGGAGACACATCGCATTTTTGACAAGATGAAAGCCTTTTTAGCGATTTTTGCTTCTTATTACAACCCCAGATCTCCACAAGGAGTAATAAAAGTTAAAGTACGTTGAATTATTTATGTATTTTTTAATGTATTTTGTGTTTTTTCAATTTCGCGTTTCAATTTTTTTGTTTTTAACGTTAAAACATGCGTGCAAAACGTAATGCATTACATCAAAATATTACTCATTTATTCTTTTATTAGTGTACAAAAATTAAAATCTATGTGCACAAGACAGTTATAACAATTTTAAAACAGTAGGTGTTCCTGTTTTTGCACCCTCAAAAAAATGCAGTGGCAGGGAGAACAATTCTAGAAAGTAATTAGTGTGGTAATGGTTAATTAAACTTTATATCTTTGGTTTGCTGATCTTCTGATAAGACTAATTTTGATTTTTAAATAATGACAATTCAAAAGTTAATTTATTTACCTTGGCACTAATTTAAAACTGAAGTCTCATATTGTTAGCTTACAGAAATAGTGTTATTAGTAAGCTACTAATTTGTGCCAGACTCAGCTATGTTATGGGGGAACTACTGAGACCAATTTCTAAGGATTTTAATAACTGTATAATTTCTGTCAATGTACTATAGAAATAAGAACAAGAATAGTGTTTGCTGCTTAGTCTCAGTAGTATAAATTTTGTTCAGTCATAGTTATTACAGTTGAGGTTTATGGAATACATGAGGAAGGGGTGCTTGGAAAATTTGATACTTACAGGACAGATTGAAGGTAAGAGACAGAGGAAAGTGACACAATCTACCTGGCAAGCTTGAGTTGAATGGATGACAGAGTAGGGTATGGGAGAGATGGCAAAAAGACAAAAGTTATTAAGGGCTACAAGGGACAGGAAATTGTGGAGAGCCATGATCGCCAACATCCTGAAGGGACATGGCACATAGAAGAAGAATGGTTATTGACATTTATGAAACTTTGAGCTGTTAAAAATTTCTCTATCTGACCAATAAAGGATTGCCTGTGATCTGTGAAATGTACGTGCTATTCTTAATAGTTTAGTATGAAGAAGATGAAAATTACTGTCAAAAAAGAAAAAGGTAGTAAAGGTGGTGTACATCCACTTAAAAAAACAGCTTTTTATTAATCTTTATCAAAGAGGATCATTGACAAATTTAAAAGATGAAATGATAAAAATGAAATTACCAAGAAGAATGATGCAAAACGTTCTAAAGGTAATCCTTATCAGTCATCTCTTCCAAAAAAGAAATACTGATACTAGGTCGACTTACATAATACCAGGTAATCTCAGGGAACAGAGAAAATCTTTCCCTCTACAAAATTATGACTGTCTAGAAATAAAGTTTGAAGATTCTTCATGTGGAAAGATGACTGTGCAATACTTAAAATTTTGAAATAACGGTTTGAAAGAGTGTTGGCACAGACTGGATTATCAAACTTATGCGCAAATACCCTTAGGAAAGGGATAAATTCCTCTCCTCCCTCCAGCTGTTGGTTAAATAGTTAGACTTGTATCTGGAAAAAAATCATTGTTGTTATCAAAAAATCTTCATGCAAAAAAAAAAAAAAAAAATGTTTTCGCTTTAAATAACCCACAAAGGGTTGATAAACCATGAAAAACAAATAGGTTAATCAATACTGGACTGTCAATAAGATGATATTTGTCCTGTGATTCAATTCACTTGACATATGGTTTCTCAAATTTTTTTAACCTTTCTAAAAAAAAAAAAAAAAACAACATCTTGTTGAAATACTACCCTTCTGTTATCACTTGAATCCTTTTAAAATTTCCACCTTCTCAGGTGTCTTTTAAGTATTCAGACAGAGCAACTAAGTAAGGTGGATGATCCTGACATTCAAGCCCTAAATTCTTTTAAGACACTCACCTCAGCTTGCCAGCCCTGTGATCCAGTCCATTGTCCTGTCAAATAAAAAAAAAAAAATATATACAGCATTCTGCAGATTCAATCACCTTGTTGAAGATTGTTGAAGACATGGTCATATTGAAGTTCAGATCAGGAAGTAATCACTATAATATTGTAAATCTTACTTGAGAGGATGAAGTCCAAGAGTTCTACAGATTATTGATTGCATTGTTTTCTTTTTTGTTTTTTTACCACAACAAAGACTGGGGTGGAAGAAGGAACTCTCTCTTTCTCTCGCTCCCCAACTCTCTCTTTCTCTCGCTCCCCAACTCTCTCTTTCTCTCGCTCCCCAACTCTCTCTTTCTCTCGCTCCCCAACTCTCTCTTTCTCTCGCTCCCCAACTCTCTCTTTCTCTCGCTCCCCAACTCTCTCTTTCTCTCGCTCCCCAACTCTCTCTTTCTCTCGCTCCCCAACTCTCTCTTTCTCTCGCTCCTCACCTATCTTTTCCCACTCTCTCCCTTTTCTCCCATCATCATTGTGAAAAGGACCACTTACATCCTCCTATCCACCTAGGTTGTTTTAGGTGGAAGTATATTTAAGATCAGTATACATTATAGCCTATGGTCAACAAATTGTTCCAACTCTTCATTCTTCTTCTGCTTATGGGGGACACTTAGCCAACTATTCACTGGTTACAAGTAAACAAATATTTTAAAGTATAACCCAGGCACTGTTTTAAAAGGAATACCAAAAAGAATTTATGTGGCATGACAGATTTGGCAATAATAAATTCAAAAATGTATTTATTCATGTGAGGAAACAATATATTTATTGATAAAATAAATCTGTGTATCTTTCTTGGTTTTACTGACTTTCCTTAAATTATGATTGTTGACAATTAAACATCCTCTTTAGACTGCTTCAGTTAGTAGGATGTTTAATTGACAAAATAGGATGTTCAAATTTAAAATAATCTATATTGGTTGAAATTTGATAGCAACAAAAAAAACAATGTGATCAAGTGGAAAGATAATGACTAATCTCAAAATTACAGAAGAGAAATTCAGTAATGTGCTGGTTTCAAAAGCTCTTGGAATTAAATTTTTGCTGAACCTTTTAGAAATACAGCATGCTAAAGTTGGCTTATTCTCACAAACACCATCCTAAATGCTCTTCTTCCTTAAACAAAAATCTTCTATTTGTCTTTCAATATATCCTTCTATACAAAACAAGAAAATGCATACTCTCGGGTACCTACAAAATTTTTTTTTGTTTTTGTTTTGTTTGTTTTTGTTGTTTGTATTGTTTGTTAGTTGTTTTGTTGGTTGTTGTTTGGTTTTTGTTTTTTTTTGTTTTTTCATTTTGTCTGTTTTGTTTGTTTTTTGCTTTGTTTTTCATTTTTTGCTTTTTCGTTTTTACTTTGTTATTTGTTTTGTTTTTTCATTTTGTGGTTGATTATATTTGGGGGATTTAAAAAAAAAACAGTAAAAATTGGTAGAATATTTTACTTAGTAGTTAAAATGTATGAAAATTAACAAAAATCTTCTAGTTATCTTTGTATGTATCATTCTAGACAAATTGAGAAAATGCATACTCTCAGGTACCTACAAAATTTGTTTACAAAAATTTTCCAATTCAATGTTTATTAAGCTTACGCTTTTTGACATTTTAAAGACTTTTCCAACCTTATTACCCACCCAAGAGGTATAAAATGTGTCATTTTGGTTTCAACTCATTTTTCAGCTGTTTTTTGTTAAGCTTGGGTGTGTGGGTGGTGTAATGGATAATGCTTCAGAATTGTTAATTGGAGATCCAAGTTCCAATTACAGTTGGGTTCATTACATTTACTTACACACAATTACCCTCAGGAAAGGTATGAATCCACCCCTTCTCCCCACAGTTATGGGTTAATTAATAAGACTTCTATCACAAAATCATTATCTCAAAAAATAAAACTACAATCTAAAAATATTTTCTGGTTTTAAATAACCTGCAAAGGGGTTGATAAGCCATAGAATATTAATTTATCTTAAGATTTTATTTTTCTAATGAGATACTCTTTATGAATGTAATGGATCTGATCTTCTAAAGATCATATCTGTATTTATGTAATAAATGAATTCAAAAAAGCATTTTTTTTTTTTTATTTTTTTTTTACTTTAAATCCTGTATCATATAGTTACCTTGTTCATATTGTTAACCTTTTGATAGGTGATTGTGAATAAAGGCATTTTGCTGACCTCCCTCCTAACTATGACAGAGGAGCAGGTTCGTGCTCTCTTTGATGATACCAGTGCTGAAGAAGAAGCCATTCAGGAACTAACTACAGCCTTAAGGAATTTGAATGCTTGGACTGGTAAGTTTTTTTTATTTTTTTTTCCTTTTCTCATTGTGGCATCTCTGTAAATAACCATCTGGAGGTAAATTTATCTGAATTGCTCTTCAGAAAGAAAAAAGAAGTGCTTGTTGAATAAATGTGCATTTTTAAGTAGAATTGACAAAACTCTCAATAACAACAATAATAAAAATAAGAACAGAGCAAAATAATGCAAGAAATGAATAATGTGAGGCAAAGCAAAGCAATTATAAGACAATAGCCAAATAAAATTAAACAAAATAGAAGCAAGCTTCATAAACAAATGAGATACAGTCAAGTGGTTATAGACTTTTGATTTTAAGGCAAGAAAGAAAAAAAAAATATGTGGTTAAGACAAATTAACTACTAGCTTAAAAGCCGTCCTATTGGGTGGCATTTAAGCTCCTTCCTGCAGAGGGCTCTTGATTAGGCCTTCATCACAATAGATAGGGAAGAGTAGATGCGATAAGCAACAATAAAATACAGAAGAACTCAAAATTAATCGCTGCATTTAAGAATTGCATTAATATTTAAGTTCACCTTTTAAAAGTTCAACAATAATTCTTCTGCCGCCACTTAAAGACAATTTTGATTATTTCCAAGTTGTGAAACTTTATCGTACAAAACAATTTTTCACAAAAAATCATGTAAATAAAAATAAAAATCTCTGAAAACAATCACAGTAATGAAAACTTGGGAATCCAAAATTTCAGGATTGCAGAATGTCTTTAATTTGCTCACAGTCTGCCTGATTCCAAAATGGTATGATATGCTGGGCTATGGCCTCTAGGAGTCAAGTTGAAAAAGTTTAACACGGTTACACACTGACATTCGCATTTATTATATAGAAGAAGAAATCCAAGCAATAATAAAAAACAATAAGAACAGAGCAAAATAATGCAAGAAATGAATCATGTGAGGCAAAGCAATGTAACTATAAGACAATAACAAAGTAAGATTAAACAAACATAGAAATTGTGTTTATATGCAAACTGGATACAGTCAAGCAGTTATAGCATTCTGACTTCAGTGAAGAATGTGTGGATAAAACCAAGAATTACCCATTTTTATTGACTCAGAAGAAATCCCAGCATGCTTTAGCAGACATTCTCAGATTTGAACCAGCAAAATTTTATTTTATTTTTAATCACTTCAAACAAGACAATAATGCCTCTAAGATGCATCAAGGTACTGGGAGTGAAAAAGAATGAAAAAAACATTAAAAGGAATCAGAAAACAAGGGATAGACCTCTATTCCTGTTCAAAAGACCTGGGAGTGTGAACCAGAAGATAAATGGACCTATCTACTCCTATTGAGGAGAAAAAAAAAAGATAGTAAATATAATTTCCAAGTTTAGTCAGAGATGTTAGAAGTATAGTTGAAGTAGATTTTAGAAGGAAACAGGAAACAAGGGATAAACATTTACTCCTGTTCAAAAGTTATAGTCACCCTTTAATAATTTATAGGCATTTCTATATTTCATTGTTTTCAGAACATCTCAAGTTAACTCCTTTGTAAAATAACTTGATTTGGTACTAATTAAAAAGTAATGTAACATCTTTCTATGTTTTAGAGCAAGAATGAATTATTTTTAACTTTGCATCTTCAAGAGCACAAATTTTGCAAGAATCAAGATTACAATTTTAGCTGTTTTTTTTTTATCTATATGTGCAGTTTTTATTGCTACTATAAAGCATAAGAAATGTATTTTCTACTTGCTGATGAGGATATATGTATTTGCAACATATTTCTTTTACAGTACACTGCCATAAGTTTGCCTCTCTATGTCTGTTCTATAAATACTTTCATGATAATTGTTCAGATGAGCTCTTCACTATGATATCGAGACTTCATGAATTTAAGCGCAGTACAAGACTGGCACCAAGATGTTATCAATTTACAATCAAGCTAGTTAGATATAATCATAAATTCTATGCTAACAGTTTCTTTTCTCAGTTTTCACTTGTGGAACTTCCTTCCAGCTCAATGTTTTCCAGCTAACTTTAATCAGCAAAAATTTAAATGCAATGTCAATTGCTATCTACTGTCCATCTGATTACTCTTTTCTTTCGGCTCATTATTAATGTTTCTGTTCCTAATTCTTCCACACCCTGTAACCCATTGTGTTTTAGTAGCTTTACTGCCTGGCATAGAGTGATAATGATTTAATAATAATATATATATATATATATATATATATATATATATATATATATATATATATATAAGTGAACATAGAAGTCAACATTTAGGCGACAGTCTGTTTCATGCTAGGCATAATCGTCAGGCCCTAACGATTGCACCTAGCATGAAACAGACTGTTCACTTCTATACTTATTACGCTCTCTCTGAGACCTTAAGACTATATTTCTTTATATATATATATATATATATATATATATATATATATATATATATATATATATGAAATAAAGAACAAAGTAGGAAACAAATCTCAATCTAACATGTTTCACCATTATTAAGTCTTCATCAGAGATTGAGAATAGAGATGAAAAAGCAGACACACAGTACTGGAATGTTATGATTTTTGGTAGTTCTCATTGGTCAGACACGCACCATGTGTATAAATGCAATATATAAATATATGTGAGGAACATTTAAGATGTTAAAGTGTGTGATAGTGTAAGAGTATGTAAGTAAAGAAACGCTTGTGTGTGTAGGTGTATGTAGGGCGCTAATGTCAATTCATGTAAGTGTTTGTGTGTATTTGAGGGAAGTCTACAGATGTCATCCTCGTATTGTGTCAGTGAAATGTAGCGATATGTTGCAAAATAATTTTGTATTTGGTTGGATTTTTATGTTCTTGGGTGGGGGGGGTCTGTGGTTGTTAACTCTGTGTGGATTGGTGAAACAAAGTAAGATATTGTAATAATCTAGTTTTCTAAGTAGACAATAGGCTTGAAACACAAATTCTTTTATGCTCATTGAAGTTGAGCAATTTCAGGCCAGGTCAGTACCTAGCTGGACAATCACTTGAAGAATACCAGGTACTGTTAGCTTGAATGTGTGGGTGGTGTAATAGATAATGGCTTGGAATTAAAAAAGCAGAGTCCCAATTCCAGTTGCATTTGTTATATTCACTTATGCACAAGTACCCTTGGGAAAGGTATGAATCCATAAACTCCACCTATGGGTTAATTAGTACAACTTGTATCAATAAATCATTATCTTTGAAAAATTCTTACGATATAAAAATATTTTCTGGTTTTAAATAACCTGCAAATGGTTGATAACCCATAAAATAAAATTAAAAAAAAAACAATTTAAATATAAATGAGGGGATTTTAATGAAAGGTGAGGTTTCAAGAAATGGGCAAAAATTCGTAGCTAATAAACAAAGTACAGTGGAACCTCGGTTCACAAATTTAATTCGTTCCTGAAGGCGGTTTGTAAGCTGAAATCTTCATAAACTAAAACTATTTTCCCAATAGGAATCAAGAAAAAGTCACAGTGCAATATAATAGTAAAAGAAAAGCATGCCACAACACATGAATGTATACAACATGATGGTCAACTCAGAAATTATTCCGTTCAGGTTAACTCAGTTTGGCAATGTTGTTCAAGAATCAAGACATTTTCATCTCGAATTTTTTGTTCAAAATCGATTTGTTCAACATGTGAGACGTTCAAGAACCAAGGTTGCACTGTAGTCTTAATATGCTGAGAAGGGTCCGAAAATGTCCTAAAAAAAAAAAACAGAAAAAGTATATATAAAAAAAAAAACAAAAAAAAAACAAGTAAATGTTTACCTCCCCTCCATCTATTAGTCTTGTTAACCATAAACAAGTAAATTGTAAATGATATTTACCAATCACCACACCGAATATTTGCTTACAGACCCAAATATAAATGATCAATGTTTGTCTATCCCCAAAACAGCTCCCTTGTTGATGGGACCTAGAATCAGCTGAGGGCATACATCTCGACAAAAGGGGCTCCCTAACTAGCAAATGCTTATATACTCAAAAGATTAACTTAACAGGTGTTTATTTTAATCATCCAATCAAATAAACTCTGAATTTGCATGATTGTTATATTGTGCTTTATCTGCTTTTTATCAGATTGAAGTTGTTTTGAGACCCAATGGACTGAAAATTGTCCCTTAATGTTTGTTGTGGATATCCCCACCTCTGTTTTTTTTGTTGATCTGTTATTGATTTTTCTCAATGCCTTCCAATATATAGTGTCCATAACAAAACTTCTTAGATGGGAGTCCTCTTTCAGACTTTGTCTGCTTTATTAAAATTGAATTGCCCACATTTGAATTATATTGCAGGAAGGAATTCTACTTAGTGTCATCATAATGTCTTTAACCGTTAATTTTTTTGAGTTTCTAAAACACATAACATATATAGTGTGTCATAGTGAAGGATCTTGCATGTCATAAGGAACCCAAATGCAATGCCATCAGGAGCTTCATTTCCTGGTAGGATCACCCAGGGTGGTAAAGATTTAGGGAAGGGATCAGACTAAGCACGATCTGATGCCTACTTGATAGGCAGTCAAGGTGACATTCTCTGTATGAGAACAAATCTGCAGCCTGATGCAAGCTGTCATCATGAACCTCCCTGTGAAGCCCTGATTTGCCGCAGTGGATAGTGTCCGTTGATGTGTGTGTGTGTCTTGGAGTAACAATTCATGGGCCATCTCAAACAATTCAGTCAAGTCTTCCATGCTCAAAACTTTTCTTCTCACTGAAGAACCAATTGGAGAAGAGGTGTCCCTGAAAAAAGCATCATCCTTCAAAAACACCAAAAGACAGATAGAAGAGATGAATAGAGCCCAAAGAAAAGTTAGAGCTCTCTATCCCTCGAGCACTTCTACACTACCATGTGATAGCTGCGGACATCTCTTCAGATCCAATATAGGATTCATTGCACACAGAAGGAAATGACAATGAGCACTCTAATACTTGGCAATTAGTACCAATGATGATGAATGTCTTTGTGAATCTCTTTAGATAAGCCTTGTATATTGAGGTAGTGGATAATTGCATGATCAAAGTTACTGTTCATTTTCTCAATGCTTGATGACTCTAGTTTTAATTTTCTAGAACAAAAAAATAATGAATAAATTATGAATTTCAAATGAGTCTAATCAAAAAAATATAAACTGTAAATGGATAGAACGTCATACCTCATCTCCTTGTGCCTCAGGCTATGAACTTTTCAATTACACTTTAATTTTAGCAAAAGCTGAATAAGAGAAATTTATTTTCCGGGATTTTTACTTTATATACCCTTTATTAAACAAAATATAGGCACCAAAAATTAAACATTTAGTGGGAAAAAAATGAGCTGGTAAGGGATTAAGGGAGATAATTCAATTCACAAAACTGATCATTTTAAGGGGTTAAAAAAATTTTACTTGGTCTAATAAAGTTGTTGGTTGGTAAGCATTGACAATGCAGGCAAATATCACAACCACACATAAGGTTCTGAAATGTGCTCTGTTAATCCACTTTTCAAAATCTGATTAAATTTCTTAGCAGGCCTTCTTGGTCAGGCTTAGAACTTTTCAGCATCTATTCATATATAGATGTATGTAGGTACATCAATATGTTTGTAACCTAATAAGTTTTTTACTTTTTTAAATACAAATATCCATTTTTTTTTTTTTTTTTATACAATTGTCAATATCTTCAAGTCAACATTTTTCAGTTAATGACAGCTCTTAACAGTATACAGTGAAAGTTTCAGATCAAAATTCAGTGATGCTAGGCTATGAATTTGTTGATCTGCCATTGTGTATGTATTCATAGAAAAGGTTATATCCCTCACTCTAATTTACCCCCCAATTTAATGTTACAAGTAATGGAGTTTGTACCATTAAAGAAAAGATAATTGAAGCTTAAGTGAACTCTTGGGGGTTAATTGAAATTTTAAGTGTTACCCGTCTTCTTATTTTGATGGTCTAATTTATAAAAAAAAAAAAAAAAAAAAATGAAAAGAGAAAAAAAAGGTTAATAAATTAAATCCTCAATCAAATTATTGTTAATTTAATCTTGTTAACATTTCCACAACAGTGTAAATATATATATATATATATATATATATATATACACATCATTACAAAACTTAAACTGTAGACAGACATAACCATGACATTTTACACACACACACACACCGACAAAAAAAAATTCAACTTAACACCAATAAATAGGACATATATTATTTTTTAACTTGATATAAAAATAACAAAAGTTAGAAAATCGACTGTTAATTGCTGAAACCTCTTGACAAGTGGACCAAGCAATTGGAAAAAGGTTCATCTACGGAACTCTGGAGTCAGGGTACGGAACATAACTTTAATCAATTAAGTGACAAATTTTATATTTGTATTAGAGTTAAGAGAAGAGATTTTGAAAATTTAATAAAAACAAATGCTATGAGACAGAAACACATTCAACACATTATTGGATAGGAAAATGTTTAAAGTTTATTATTTTAAGGTTGCACTTATGAGGTTGTTGTATGGGCTTATGAGGATATGTAGGATATATAATGATTGACCCTCAACTTGAAGAATTTGATATTGTAGTAATCAGGAGAAGCATTGTTTCAGGAGTCTGTTCTGTACAGTGGAACTTCCTTCTTACAAATGGAATACGAAGGGAATGAGAATGCTTCTACTCTTTGTACAGGACATAGTGGGTCTTAGCTGTAAAAGTCTAGTTCATACTCTTCCCCATTCTTTTGAACAGGAGTAGAGGTTTGGCTCTTGTTTCCTGTTTAGGATTGAATTACACGTTCCTTCTAATGTCTTCTTGTTCTCTTTCGCTCCCAATAACCCCTTGTATCTTAGTGGCATTAACACCTTGCTTGGGGTAAATTGATTTTAAAAGTAAAGGTCTGAACTGGTAGAACTAAGTAATTATTATTATATATGCATGTAAATCAGCATATATCCATAACTGTAAAGAATAAACTCTGAAATAAATACTTGCAGATAATCAGGATGACAAAGGATTGTGGGTAAATTTTGTTTATATATGCTAAGAATAATTATACATTGTTCATCACCGTTTGATGCTACTCAATTTTAATTACTACCAGCACTCACTGTACACTATATATATATATATATATATATATATATATATATACACACAAACATTTTTGGCATTTATTTACCCATTTACATTTACTGTTTCACGCTTAGTGATTTTTCAAAATGGGTTCAATTTGACCTATTTTGAAAATTACTAAGCATGAAATGTCACTAAATAAAACAAAAATGTTAATTTCATGTGTATTAAAAAGCTCTTTGAAAGAATTTAAAATAGTGCACTCTTATATACATAAAAGGAATATGCAAGTGTGTGTGTATATATATATATATATATATGGGCACATGGCTGAGTGGTTAGAACGTTTGCTTTCTGACCATGAGACCAGGGTTTGCATCTTACCACAGCTGATTTGTCAGGAAGGATACTTCCTAATGTTATTGGTCTGGAGTGGGGAGAGGGCTATCCCAGCGTGCGGCACCTTGGGAAAGTGCCTGAAAACCATATCACAGGTTGACCCAGGCTTTGTGAGTGAAATTGGGTAGACTGAACACTTCAGGGCCATCAATAGCTGTGCTAACACGAAGTCACAAGTCATCGTGACCGAGGGTTTGACTGTGCTGGCCTTGTTCAGATTGTTGATCATACAAGATAACATGCTCTTTCCCAGAAACTGTAACTAAGGTCTTCCCAGCATAGTTGCAGTATAAACCACAGGTGGGCTCTGTGGGTGTTGAGCAAACACAAATGTGCCTGAGCGAGCGTCTGCAATAGGGATTGGCTAGCCACCCTAATAGATGGGTATCCTTGAATACGAGTGGCCAGCTATTATATATATCTCACTTTTGTACATCACCAAAAGTGTCTGCTACATGAATTCATACATCTGTCATGGCCTCTCCAGGTGACATAGTAGAAATGCCGCTTGTTTATTTGTTTATTCTAGAGATGTTGTATGAGAAGAATTTGTAAATTAAGATCGACTCTGAAGATAAATGAATTTTTAAAGTTATATGTATAAGTGGACACTGAGGTCAACACCCAGCAGCAGCAGCAGTTTGTTTTATGCTTAATTATGGCCTGAAGATTGCATTTATGCATGAAACACAAAAATGGTTGAAGCTTAAGAACAATTATTTGTATTTACTTGTATATTAGGTTACAAAAGGGGTGTATCTCTGGATGTGGAAATCCTGGTTCAGTTGGCCATAATACTTTGATGAAGAGAAAGCAAATAGTCTGAGTTTTGCTCTCTTCTAAGATTATTGATATAGACAGTGGTGGGAAACAATGGTTTCATTTAATCAGTTTGTGCGGTGGAGTAATGGATAGCGGCTCAGATTGAGATATCGGAGAGCCTAGTTTGAATTCCACTCAAACCATTGCATTCACTTATGTGCTAATACCCTTGGGAAAGGTATGAATCCACTTCTTCCCCACCCACAAAGCTATGGGTAAATAGTAAGACAGACCGGGTTCTATAGCTTTGGATGGCAACTGGTCTACCACAGAAAGAAATGGCAACCTACTGCAGGGAAAAAAAAATCTGCCTTGTCAGTCATGTATTGAAAGATGCATGATCGCCTAAGCTTGTATCATGTACAGCACATAACTGACTGACACTGAAACCCATAAGATGTTTGGTGATTCAGCAAAAAAAATATATAAGGTATTGCAAGAAATGATGAAATAATTTTCTGGGAAGATGTATAATAAACTAAAACTGAACAGATACTTAGCATGTCTCTTTCTATTTTTTTCCCCTCTCTGATTTTGAAACTGTACATTTCATCCTCTAATGGACTTTATCAAGGCAGATGTAAAGATTATATTTCGCAACATGTATTTATTAGGCATTAAACTGCATCACTTTGCATCCTCTATAGTTTACCTTGATGACCTGAATAATATTTATGCAAGTCTAAAAACTGTTGAAATCTTAGATCTTTTTACTTCATGTTGCAAAATAAAATCCTTACATTTACCTTTATAAAGTCTACTAAAGGACAAAACGTCTTGGTAAGAATGTTTATTTTTTTCCTTTTGTTTTTATTCATAGTCTTTTTACAGGTATATTTTTATTTATATATGGATTTTTACACACACACACACACACACACACACACACACACACATTAGGATAAATCAAATGACTAGATATAAGCAACCATATATGCTGCGTGTTGGAGTACATAGACAGGCAAGCAAATAATCAAATTTATTCATGAGGTGTAATCTCACACACACACACACACACACACACACACACACACACACACACACACACACATATATTTCTAAATAAATAATGGATTTTTATTTATTAATCTGACATATTTTATCACTTAAAACATTATTTTTAATAGATACCCATATTTGAGTAGACACTGTTTATTTATTAAACAATTAATTATTTTGAGAACGCACATATTTTTTCCTTTATTAATTCAGGCCAATAGACAAAAATAAATAATTATACTGTTAAACAGTGTCTACTTAAATATGAGTAGCCACTAAAAATAATTTTTAAAGTGATGGTGATGTGAATATAGTCATTACATATTCTTTTAAATGTAGAGATTTTCTAAGCAGAGCTTAGATGTAGCACAAGGCCAAAAGTAGGGAGCACTCAGTGAGGATTGAACTCACTGCTCAGTTGTAATTGGTCAAGACAAGCTTACTAATCATTACATCACATCAAAAGGCCCGAAAATGACTTTCTAAGAGTAACTTAGATGTGGCACAAGGCCAAAAGTAGGGAGCACCTAGTGAGGATCAAACTCACTACTTAAGTTGTAATTGATCTAGTAAGATAAGCTTGCTAACCATTACACCACATCAAAGTGCCCCTAGTCTTTTAAATGTATACCAGAAATAAATTCTATAGTAAAGTTCTCTAAAAAACAAAATTAAATAAAAGTAATACTTTTGATACATCCTAATGTCTGCAGATATAGACACGTCTGTGTATGTAAATCTTTTTTTTTTTTTCTTTTTTCAGATAAACAAATAAAGGGGGTTGATACTGATGACAATGATGTAGAACTTCACTGGACCAGTTATACTGCATCACAATCATCATCTGTGGGTGGCGGCAGCAATGTAAGCAGCAGTGGTGAAAGAGGGGGTGGAGGAGAGGCTGGTGGAAGTGCAGCAAGCGAGGGTGGTGGTGAAGGTGGCTGTGGTGGTGGAGGTGGAGGCTCTCCAAAATATTTTCCCCGTCCATCAACGTCGTCTCTTCCTCCAGACAGTTTCTTGCCACCCCAGCTGCCCACACCTCCACAGAGCACCCCATCGTCGCCCGTGTATCGTAACCCAAAGGAGCGACACAGGTGCACCCCTCCTCCAACGCCACCTCTGGTACGAGCCAAGCCAATAGGCACAAAATACCCGAGTACCCCTCCTCCAAAAAAGAAGGTTCAACTGTTCCCTGATGCCACTTCACTAAAGAAAAGTCGCTCCTGTGAATCTCAGTTGGCCAGTCGAGTAACCAATATTGACCCTGTAAAGTAAGTGGATTTTTTTGATTTTTTTTTTTTTTTTTTTTTTTAGTTTATTTAGATCAGTGGTTCTTGAACTTTTTGAAGTCGAGGTGCACTTGAAATCTTACCAATAATTGTAGGCACACTATATACAAATTTTGGAAAAATATGTTATAATGAAGTCAAATATTGCAAAAAAGAAATAATGCAATAAAAAAAAAATATAAAATAAAACATACCTTAAGTTTATTCATCCTTGTGTTTATGAGAAGCATGAGCCTGATGAGTCTTAGCAATTTTTTCAATGTTTGGGTGTATATTTGATAGGCAAACTCTCATTTCCTCATCAATATATTGAAATTGAAGAGTTCCTCTTTTCTTTTTTTTCTTTTTTTTGCACTTACTATATTTGACAGTATATAAGGAGCACTTTTTATTTATTTTTTTATTTTTTTTTACTAAAAATATCTTTTAAAATTCCCCTGCGTCTTATATGCCATATGTAGGTTTACTAATTACTAATTTTTTTTCTTGATTTGCCCTGCTGAAATTGGGGCGTGTCTTATACAGCCATGCGTCTTATATGCCATCAAATATGGTAATTGTGGTGAGAGCAGAAAAGTTTAATTCACATAAATATGAACAAGATGGGTACCACAATATAATAAAGTAAATATATTTATTTCTTGTATCTGAATACATTTCTCTGGAATGCCAGGGCGCACCTAGACATCCTCCCGGGCACACCAGTGTGCCCAGGCGCTCCATTTGAGAAACACTGACTTAGATTAATATATAAGTCAAATATCTTTTGTGTCCAACTTTGTTAGATTTTATGTTGTTTACAGTTTGCCAATGATTCTGAAATAAGTCATGGTTGGCTAATCATTCCCAAGCACACACATCTGCTAGGGGTAACTAACCAATCCGTGTTTGCCTGCTCAGATACAGTTTCTGGGAGAGAGTGCATAACCTGGCATGATCAACAGTTTGAATAAAGCCAGCACAATCAAATCCTCGGACTTGTGACTTCATGTTAGCACAACTATTGATGACTTCCAAATAGTATCATCCAACCCATTCCACTTGTAAGGCTTGAGTCTACCCATGATATTTTTTCAAGCATTTTCCAACAACACCAGGCACTGGGGTCACATGCCCAGGCTGATATTATCTAGAAGTCCCCTTCCTGACAAATTTATCATGTTAAGATTCAAACTCGAGTTTCATAATCAGGAAATGAACATTCTGACCACTCAACCATATGCCTTGGAATACATAATCTGCAGGCCAGTAGTTCTCGGGCGAGGATTAATTTGGACGACAGATAGGCAGGTTCAAATTGTTAAAATGTTGATCTTTGTACAAGCTACAATTCTGCAATACATCTTCTGAGTTGGGCAATCTTTGAAAAAGTGGGAATGACTTTCTGAAAGATAATAGAAAAGGAGCATGAACAAACAAATAAATAAAAAAAAAAATTGGCTAAGTTTGAGAATCACTTCATCAGAATATATACTAGGGGGAACTTCTTCTGTCTACGCTGAATTTTTTTGTATGCATGTGTGCTTAACACTAATTTCCTCTGTGTTAAAATCATTTTTGAATGTAGCTAAAACTGCTCTTAGTTTACGGTGTGAACAAGTGTCAAAATAGTGAAATTTCCTTCCAATTCAACTTCTGATATCCCGGTTATTTTTTAGGTTATTTTGATAAAATTAGTATGTAAACAAAATTTAATCTTTTCTCTTTCTGAAGAATGTTACCAATGTTTCTTATGTTTGATGATTAGTTTTTATTCCATGTCTCTTTAAATTATGTCACTATTTCAACAATTAACAGGGATTTTTTTTTTCTCCGTTTTTTTCAGTCAACAATTTCAGTGGTGTTTTTCAAATTTGTTACACTACCAATTGTGTCTCCCTACACATATCAAAATAGTCCCATTCTAAAGAAAAAAAAAAGGATGCTTATCAATTTGATATAAAGTTTGAAGTTGTCTGTCACAAAAAATTTTTTAGTTGAAAAATTTAGTGGACAGAAATTCAACACTTGTAAAAAACAAAATTTACACTTCCTTGTAGAGCAATGTCCCCTCTTTAATAATTAGTTGTTTTCATATCTCTGCACCTACATAACTCGAGTTGCACATGAATAAAAAACAGGGTATCCTTTATTCATTTTGTGCAAAAAAAGAAAAAAGAAAGTCTGGTCTAACCGTTATATAGGAATAAAGTGTTGCTGCCAACATTTGAGTTTGAACATAGATTGCCAGTGAGCAAACACAGGCAATCCCATTATTGAATTAAGTAGACCATATGACCTTAGAGGAAACGCATATATGGGAGGTAGCGTGTGTCTAATTGATTGTCTGATCGTTGATTTCTATTCTATCCTCTATTACTATTTGGATCGCTATTCTCTATTCTATTCACTATACTATTTCTCTATTGGGATCACTATATGGATTACTATTCAATCAAGTATTATTGAGCAAGTGCTATTAGTGCGAGTGGTATTCGAACGCATCTGACACCAGCATTGTTCAACGGCGTCCTATAGTTGTATCGGCAATTACAATGTCTCTACTACAATGAGCATTACAAAAGTGACAATGAGTATTTGTTGACATCACAAAACTGACACATCAAAATTTTTATTGGTGACCAAGTGAATGAACATTGCCAGCTGACCCCCACCTTTTAAATTGTTTCATTGATGGATATTACACAGTTTAAATGTTTTTCTTATATTTTCTTTAATGATGCAAAAATAAAAATAAATTAAAGAAAATATAAGAAAAACATTTAAATGTCTCCTTTGAAATTAAATTGTGTTTTTATTTGAAAGATAACGTAAAGCTAATTTACAAAAAAAAAAAAAAAATACAAATGTAAATAAAGTTTTAACTTTTTAAAACATTGCCACATTCACTCATCAAATCTCTATTTTTGATATCAAATGGAAATAAATTTAAAAATCTCTTAAATCAAGTACAGTGGTACTTTGGCTTAAGTCGTTTCGATTTAAGTCATTTTCGAAGTTATGTCAGTTTTTCCTAAGTGTTATATGGAAAATAAAACTCACCTTAAGTTGTTTTACTAGATTTTGCATTGGCCATTAAAAATATTAGAATGTGAAAACAGTAAAATAACAATAAACACATATAAAAGCATATTTAAATTTTAAAAATAATATTATATAAATATATCATAAAATCATCAAAAGCAAAAAAATAGCATAATAAAGTATGTTCAGCAGATATTCTTATTTCAAATTCCTGCCGACAGGCTGCAATCATGTGTTGTTTTCTGCTCCAACACCGATTTTGAATTCAGACTTGTTTATATCTGTGCTATGCCATTGACGTTCTTTCAGTTGTGATTTAGAATACATTTTTGTCTATGGCTCTGGAGAAAAGTCCCAGTACTGATGCTAAGCGTAAGCCTATATTACTGGAAGATAAGGGGAAAATCAAGGATACTATACGTAAAATCATAAATATTGTAATAGGCATTGGGGAGTGCTTATTTGCGATTTATAGTATGGTTATTTCGACATAAGTCGGGACCTCTGGAACCAATTAACAATGTAGGTTTGGTTTATTTTGTTTAATGGCATATCAACCTCAATGGGTTATTTAATGCCGACAACATTTTTAGGATAGATTCGTATGAATATATTGTTTGGTTTATTTTGTTTTACGCCATATCACCCTCAATGGGTTATTTAATGCTGACAAAAATTTTTATTGCTGGTAATATTTTGTTTTGTCAAAAATCTGTTTCTGGTAATATATTTCCTTCAAAATTGTATTGCTGGTAATAATTTTTTTCAAAAAAGTATTGCAGGTAATAGCTATTTGCCCATAGCTGGGACCCTAACAGGTGCTACCACCCTGGGTCAGGGTGGACCTGGGAACACCAACAATTAAGAGGTGGTTCCACGCTCCTCAAAACCTCTTGATCAGAGGCCTTGCTGGTGGACGTAGTTTAACGTCTTACCCAAGACACTTAATGATGTAGTGTGAGGTATACCAGTATTTCTCTTTTGCTTCAAAGTAAATTACTAAAATTAAGGAATAACGGACTGGATTTTGCGAAAATAATACTTATTTTTTTGTTTAAACGGCGAAAATAATGTTTTACACACAGTAAATAATGAACTGACGTAACCACTGTAGCCTTCTAATGTTAATACTCAAAAGTTGTATTAAACTTTACATTTTCCAATTCTTAAAACATATCTTCATTTAATAGAAAAATCTATTGGAAGTATTTCAGAATTGCAAAGAAAAATTACAAGTACATTTTTGAAGAATAGATATTCATTGTAGATTTTTTTTGTGTCAAATGTGAAAGAAAATATACCAACTCTCAACAAAAATGTTTTTTTAAGTTTTATTAAGTTATTTTTGGTAAGATTCATGACAAACTTTCAGTATTATCTTGGCTGAATGTAAATAGATATATTTTTACTCAAGTAACATCTTCAGGGATTTTTCTCTTATGTAAATGTAAAAAATTTTCTCAAACACCCTTAGAAATATCAAAAATGTGTTAATGATATTTAAAAGTTGGGATGAAACTGACAAAAAAAATAAAAGATGACATGCATCACTTCACCATCGATCAACCTTTGTATTTAAAGTTTTGATAGAGATTATTCCTTGTTTCTTGTTCAGGATTTGGTTTCTGGTTCCTAAAGACTTTTCATTCTCTTTTACTCCCATTATTCCTAGTGACATTATCTCCTTGCTTAAGGTGAATTGATTAAAAAAAATAAATAAATAAATAAATTTGGCTTTTTTAGAACCAAAAATCTAAGTGTTATAATAAGTCACATCACATGAACACTTTTAACAACAGCACTTGGCAAAAATGTTTAGTACATGGAAGTAGACTCAAAAATGAAGGCATGATCAGGCTCTTAACATTTCCACAAAACATACATTGCTTGCTAGTGACATATATATATATATATATATATATATATATATATATACATTTTCAAGATCTATGTCTTTACAAACCTGACATTGCCTGCTATTGACATATATATACATTTTTAATACATACTTATCTTTATGAAAATTACATTGCCTGCTGTGGATTTATATATCCATTTTCAAGATCTATGTCTTTACAAACCTGACATTGCCTGCTATTGACATATATATACATTTTTAATACATACTTATCTTTATGAAAATTACATTGCCTGCTGTGGATTTATATATCCATTTTCAAGATCTATGTCTTTACAAACCTGACATTGCCTGCTATTGACATATATATACATTTTTAATACATACTTATCTTTATGAAAATTACATTGCCTGCTGTGGATTTATATATCCATTTTCAAAATACTATGAAATGTCACTCACTAGTGTTTGTGTTAATAACTAACTACTATTATTTCCAAACCAGTGTAGATATATAGTCACATAAATTAAGACCTGTTTTGCTATGTTTTTTTTTATTGTGTGTCGTTTAGCTTAGTCTGTACTGCAGAGTATCCACTTGAAAACATCATGAGAAATTGCCATCCACATCTTTTATAGCTATTTATTTCCTGTACATAGCAATTTCTTATTTTTCTGCAAACAAGTAGTACAGCCAGGCAGCAATGCTATAACAATGTAGCAGTAGAAGTATTAACTTTCCCCTACCAAAAGAAAAGAATTAGGCTAATGGCCATATCACATTGAAACACCAGTTCATGTATGATCACCAAAAGTTAAGCAATGTCAAGCCTGCTCAGTACCTAGATGGGTAACTGTCAGAGAATACTAGGTGGTGTAAGCTTGGATGTATGTGTGGTGTAATAGATAACAGCTCAGAATGAGAAACCAGAGAGCCGAGTTCAATTTTTCGTTGGGTTCATTACATTCACTTATGCACAAATACCTTTGATAAAGTCATGAATCCTACTTCTTCTCTACCATCTAGGGGTTAAATAGTAAGACTTGTATCTGAAAATCATCATTATATCCAAGAAATTGTTAATACAATATTCAATCACTAAAAAAAAAAAAAAAAGATTATTTTTACAATCCAAAATAATGCCTTCGCTTTAAATAGTCTACAAAAGGTTGATAAGCCTTAAAATCAAGAGCTATAACATTTAGTGGATTTTAGAAGTCTGATTTCCTGAAAAACTATTTTAATAAAGACTTTATGAATTTCAACCAGCAGTAACACTAATTGTTCAGTTAATAAATGTCAGATGTTTCTTATATGGAAACAGCTAATTTTGCCAGTACATCATAATGAATTATATATATTCTCAAATCTTTACTCAGTTTTAATGAATAATTCATTCACAATAATGATGTCTTTATTATAAACAAAGTAAATGCAATTGGTGTTGCATTACCAATATGTATAGATTTAAAATTAGTATTTATTTATTTTTCTTTTAAGCACTTTTAATAAAACTTTTGTAGCAGGAAATGAAAATTTCAAAAAATTAACTGGGTATAAGTAAGAACAACAAAAAAAAAAAGTTTATTTCATAAAGGCAACAAGGAAATATATATTTGCTTTTCTCAGATTTTGATTTTATCTTCACTAAAAAGACAATATTTTAACCAAACAAGCATCTGTGATATCCACATGTTACCATAAAAGAAAAGGAAATAGAAGGAAAAGTGAACATGTGGACAAGAAGATAATCTTTATTTTTTTTCTTCTTTCAATGACCCCCCCCCTTCTCAATTTGCTATTATGTATTCATTTCTGTTTTTATTGATTCTATGGAAAAGCAGTCTCCATTCTCTTTGGCCTTGAACTTGTCTACCTATTCAACACACTCACTATGCACTGAGTTGCTATTCTGTGCACTGAATTGACTGATTGCTATTCAGTGCAGAATGCAGTGACAGATAATATCTATTTAGTGCATATAGATAATGGCATAGTGCACAGTGATTTGCTGATAATAGCTGCAGAATATGTCTTTTACCCAGCAATTCTGTGATCAATTTGTCACTGGTTCCATATTAATGTGATACTTTATGCTAATTTTAATACAAAGAATAGAGTATTTTCTAATATGCATATTAAAGAAAAATAACGTTTTATTAGTTTGGTACCTGCATGTTTTGAATTGTTTCTCTTTAAATCAGTTGTTTAGGGCAGCATGTAAATGATAGTTTCAGAATCAGCCAAACTGTCACAATTGAGACACCTTCATCCTATTAATTATAAAAATTTGGAATTAATTCTGTGTGTATTGATAAATCTATAGAGAATCTGTCTATATCTCTGAAACGAGGTATTATGATTATTTACATTATTCAGACGGTTATCCTCATCTTCATTGCCATATTCACAACATTTTGGCCATTGTACATGCCAGCCTTCTTCAGGTGATTGGAATTTCAAACCAGACCCTTTATTTCCTCAAGGAGACATGGCTCACTGGATAAAGGCATTGATTAGATCCAGTGACTAAATCGAGTTGTGAGTTCAATACCAGGCTACAGCATTGGTGAACCAAAAAAACCTTGGAGAGTTGAGTTAAAGAGAAATAACTGAGACGTCTGGAAGGGGCATGGCATGTGGAACTAGAACAATCTATACTGGTGGACGAAATAAAGGGTTCAGTTTGAAATTCCAATCACCTGAAGAAGGCCGGAGTGTACAATGGACAATACGTTGTGAATATGGCAATGAAGACGAGGATAAGAGTCCAAATAATGTAAATAATCTATGGAGAAGACGGCATTTTTTTTTTTTTTCTCTTATGGTCACTCAATACAAGGGCCAAGTGCCACTCAAGGTAGAGTTACTGTTGTGTTATATGAAGAAAAGGTAAGAAGTGAAGTTCATAAGGTTGTGCAGGGAAGATAACTGTTAACCCTCGACTTGAAGTGGTCAAGATTGTATGTACCTGGTTATGACTCTGCACAGATTCCTTTTCTTTATTATCTGTAGATTGCCATAAATTCTTGGGAAACATAGTGGAGTGGTTTCTCATTACCTTTTCCAGATTTTGTAATTCAGTTTTCTTTTTCTTTGGTTGCCATTCAAAACTAGAGAGACCAGTCTACCCTGCTATTTAACTAATAGAGTGATGGAGAAGACATGAATCCATGCTTTTCCCAAGGACATTATTGCAACAATCAAGGCCAGAATTGGAACTTGGCTTGCAGATTCTACTTTCTGTATTGGCAACCATTAGGCGACCTGCATGCCCCATGTAAACTGAATTCAAATGTAGTTGGCATTAAAATACAAACATTCGCCCCCCCTCTACTGCCAGTATTAGGTGTGTCACTTTGATATAATGAATATAACCTTTTGCCATATTTGATAGATAAAACCCACACATTGCCACTTATAAGAAGTGATTCATTAACATTGAATAAGTTGGTAATCCATGTGCCAAATAAGATAAAATTGTTCCTAAAATTCACTCCATTAAATCCTGTTGAGTGTTGTCCAGATGCCTGTTTTTTTTTTCTTGGATCTTCCTGATGTATGTTCCAAAGCTTTTCTTTAATATATATATATATATATATATATATATATATATATATATATATATATATATATATATATATTTTTAAATGGAAAAAAAAAAAAGATTAACATTGCACTATTTACAGGTAAACTAACAAAATTCAACAAGTTGTTAGATCAGCCTTATCTGTGAAGAGAATGGCATTTACCTGAATGTGCAGAGACAGCAAATTGCATTGCCTATTTCATCCAGAAGAGATTATTGTTCTTCTGTCATAATTGATTGCATGTTAGATAACAAAATTTTAATAGGTGTTCTATATGGTTGTTAACTGGGACAAGAAATGGCTGGCTAATTTTATCACCTCTAAAACAAAACCACTCTTTCAATCATCACTGAGAACCTTCTTTGCCCTCAGGCAGCATGGCTGATGCTAATCTCCTGCAGAGTGAATTGTTGCACTTTCTCTGGCTAACGTTTTCCACTGATATGAAATGGAAAGATTATATTGAATCAGTTGCTAGTTCTGCTGCTAGGAAAGTTAGTTCATTGTGTTATGCTAGACAATTTTTCTTGCCAGAATCTGTCTTAAACATTTATAAGTCTACTATTTGTCCAAGCACTGAATATTGCTGTCATATCTCATCTGGTGCTTTTGCTATGTATTTAGAGCTTTTGGATAAAATCAAAAGAAGAATCTGCAATGTTATCAGTCCTGACCTGTCATTCCATCTTCAGTCACTTTCCTACCAATGTGACATAGTTTCCCTGTGCCTTTTCTATAAATATTTTCATGGTAACTTTCCTCTTTGGTACCTACACTTTACAAATTTAAGCGCAGTACTAGATTGGTAGAAAGGTCTCATCATTTTACAGTTGAAATGTCTAGATGTAACCATAAATTCTCTGCTAACATTTTCTTTTCTAGTACTTCTTTGTGAAACTCTTTTTCAGCTCCATGCTTTCCAGCCAACTTTGAATTTTAAAAATTTAAATGTGATGTCAAATCATTATCTACTGTCTTAATCCCCTTTTCTTTTTTTTTCTCATTCCTTAATAGTGTTTTACTTTTTCTCTTATTCTTTCACACTCGGTAACCCCTTGCATCTTAGTGGCTTTATTTCCTTGCTTGGTGTGAAATGGTTAAAAAAAAAAAAAAAAAAAGAAATGATAATGGTAAGAGATGAAAAAAAAATTGTTGAAGTTGACAGGTTGGTCGTCACTATCGTATTATTAAATTAGTAAATGTTTACTGACCCAGTCATTCTTCCTTAATTCATTTGGCCTGACATCACATTATTCTGGAATCTTTCATATAACTTAAAAATCCACCACCCTCACAAGGATTGAAATGAAATATATTGATAAAAATGTGTTCATTCCACCTTACAATCCAGTATGGCAGGATTTTAAGTTAACTAGTTGAAAAATAATACGGAGGGGAGGCAAAAAGCAGAACCAATGACCATACATTCCTAAAACTAAGTTAAACTAGCTTAACAAAAGAACTTAACAGTTCACCCCCCAGAGTTTTGAAGATCAGATCTACACAAGTTAGCTGGGAAAGGCTTCAGATGGAAAGTTCAAGTGGGGCTGTATAACAGACCTTCATCAAGTAAGGGATGCAACCCACTAAAGAGGTTATGTAAAAATTTGAGGATTTGCAAGTGCAATTGAGATTTTTTTTTGCTTGCAGTTATGATAGATGACATTTTTCTATTCCTATAAGGAAAGATTTTATTTTTTTTAACTCTGTTTTTTTGTAATATTAACAATATTGATTTTGAATTTTTTTTTTTTAACTCAGTAGCTGCTGCTGCTGATTATTTATATTCTTGACAAAAAAAAACTATAATTATTTTTGTTACAAATTACATATTTATATATATTCAATACATGTGAATAATTTCCTTTTATTCCAAATCCCTCATTTCATGGATGAAGAAAAACTATATGATTTAGTTGATTTTTTTTTTTTTTTTTTTTTTTTTTTTTTTTTTAAATCATTTCACCCCAAGTAAGGTGATGCTACTGAGAGTGTAAGAGAATGAGAAGACTAGTGAAGATAATGGACAATAAAAGAACAAAGTTCAGGGAGACAGATGATGGCGATTTACATTGTATTTAAATTTTAGAAGATTGTAGGTGGCAGGGAAGCAAAAAACCAGAAGAGTTTTACAGGCAAGAAGTGTGAGAAAAGAAACTATTAAAATAAGACTTATGTTTATATCTAGCTATCTCAACAGTAAAATGATGACCTAGTTGCCAATCTAGTCATACACTTAAATTCATGCAGTTATCAAGGAGGAAAGCTCATTAGAACAATTGCCATGAAGATATTTATGGAAAGGACAGAGGGGAGCCACGTTATGGCAGAAAAAATTGAATTAAATCTTTTCTTAAAAAAAAAAAAAAATAAAGAAAGAATTGTCTCAGTGTTAGTGTTTCCTCCAAACAAAATCTCATGAACACTTTTAAGTAGATTTTTTTTTTTTATGCATCTGGCCTTCCATAGAGAAAATCACCAATGGTTGATTTCACCAGAAATGGATTTTGAGACAGAGAAAGAAAACCACAAAGGATTTTTTGGTAACAAAAACAAAAAGAAATTGTGATTCAAAATATTTGGAAAAGCCTGTTGTATATAAACATGAGGAAACAATGGCTGCTCCAAATAACAGAGAGAGGGGGGGGGCCTGTGTTCAGTAGCAATATGGTTTATTAAGGACTGGATTATAGAAACAATCACACCTTTCTGATGACTTTAAGAACCATGACTGATCAGTATTTTTCTATCATCATATATACTGCAGATAATGCAGTGATAGGAAAAGCAAAATTAGTCAAATATTGGCTTGGAACCTTCTTTGTAACATATCTTCTGGTCTTGGAGTGGCTGTTAAAATCTAACTCCTAACTTATACCTTCTGGATCATAAATTAGCCACAGCATCGACCTTCTAGAGCAGGGGTCGGCAGCCTTTTGGAGAGAGCAGGCCAGACAGCTATGCAGTGTTGCAGACGTGGGCCATGATATCAAATGAACTATAATAGATTCTCAACCTCAATCCAGAAGGCTGCCTTGGTCTGAGGTTTGAAGAAAAAACCTCAAAGTTATTGTTATATTATTTAAAAAAGATTCCTTGTTTTACTGCAGGAATAACAGGATAACAATTAACACAATCAACAAAAAATGTGAATTCCTTACTATTATTAAGTTGGTGAGCTGGATGTTGCCGACCACTATTCTGAAGTATCTCCAACCAGATCTTCTCTGGCTGGAGACACAGAGTATTTTGTATTGCCTGTCTGTCCCACTGAGAGGACAAGGGAGAGGATAAGCCCAAACACATGCTAACACTTATTTTGGTTTTAGCCCCTGACACTATCTTATGCAATCTGATTTTTTTGCTGGCCGTTGCAGGCTTTTCCCGATTGTCATAGGGAGAATAAGGTCCGATGAAATGATACTTGCTCCATCGTTGTAATGTTCAGCATGCACGGACTGCCTGTCATATCTCTGAAGACAAGTGAACATGTTGTACACAGTAATTTACCAGGTAACTCCTCTTGAATGACACCCAAATATGTTGAGAAGAGACAAAAGCTCTATATTCTATTCTAATACAGGTTGTCATCAACTTACAACTGTTTGACTTCACAACTGCAAATTTGGTATGCCTGGCCATGACTGATCCTTGTCTGGCAGTGTGAGTGTTTTCCAGCTTGGCTAATAAGTTTTTTTTGTATTTGTATATATTTTGGTATGCTTTTTTGCAATTAAAGTGTTTTCTGTTTTTTTCACCTGTATTTTGCATGTTTAGCTTATATATATCACTACCAACAGTACTGTAGTATGCAGTTTTTAACTTGACGGACATTAAAATAAGAACCAAAACAATGTGCAGAGAGATGATTAAAATGGTATCAAATGTAAAGAAACCATAGAAGTTATAAAAACTACAATAATGACTAAAAAAAAAAATTGCAAAATTAATTACAGGCCAATTTACGACCAGATCAATTTACGACCTGTAAATCATGGTCGTAAGTCGACAATGACCTATATTCACTTGCAATAAGTAGTCTCTAGCAAGTAACAATTCAGCACCCAGGTGCTGAATATCATGAATGAGCCTAGCCCTTCAAGACTCTACCCATAGTGATTTAACATTGGTAACGTATGAACAGTTTATGTGTATTGTCCAGGTGAAATCTAGTTTTAATAGTGTTATCCTGAGACAATGTCTCTCTCAGTAAAATTTAAAAAATAAAAATAAAAAATTTTCTAATTTTTTTTTTTACATTCTCAGAACATTATACGTTCTGCTAGTGGAGGCAATCTTTTAAATACAATATTAACCTAACCCATTGTACCCTATGTTTATGCACCTGAACTAATCTTCATGGATGTCAGAATAAGTTATCTATCTGGAAAATTAGTGGGATCTTCATGATTGTGACGGATGCTTAATTCTTTAAACGTTTGAAGCTGGAGGCTTCACTTTTCTGTATGTCTGGCTTGACACGCCAGATGTCATCCTATTTTTCTTTTTAAATTTTTGTTATAATCTTTTTAATTTCTCAAACTTTTCCTATTTTCCCCATGTTTTTAACATTTATGTTTTGCCTTTTTCTTTTGTAAAAATCTAAAGCTTTGCAAAACTGTGCAGTTGTTATTGTATTCTTTAAAGAGGTTACAAACAGACAAAGATGGTACTTGAGTGAAGGAACAGCAATACATTCGCAGATGAAAGAAAGAGAGGTTTATTGTAAAAAAGAA
>CAHIKZ030000721.1:72500-75000 GCA_903632075.3 Acanthosepion pharaonis | reverse complement strand
GTAGATGACTTGTTTATTTATTAAAGAGTATATTTATCTATTTTTATCTACTGAATCATGACAGAGGGCACATCTTTTTCTTTAATAAGATTTCTTGAATATTCAGGCAGGTAGACGGAAATGTGTGTGTGTATATATATATATATATATATATATATGGTGCAGTTCAATTTATATTACGATGAATCATTCATACAAAAAGTAGATTAGTAAAGTTAATGATATAAAATTTTATCATTAACTTTACTAATCTACTTTTTGTATGAATGATTCATTATATATATATATATATATATATATATATATATATATATATATATATATATATATATGAGAGAGAGAGAGCATTTAGTCATATATAGGTATCCACTGAAAATAATATTTAAATTTAATGTAACATTATATAACATATGTTGTGAATAAAATTTTTGGCAGTAATGTGTTCAATAGATATCTGAAGAAATAATTATTGTATAAAAAATCAAATATTCATGAGACTTATTGAAGACCAACTTAGTTTCTCGTTTTTTTTTGTTTTGTTTTTTCCCTTGTCAGAGTTCAGACAAGAACATTGTATTAATTAATATTGTATTAAATAATTATACAATATCCTTGTCTGAACCCTGACAAGCAAAACATTATAAAACTTCAAGTTGATTTTTCAATAAGTATCCTGAACTTTTGTATTTTTGATATAATGGTAATGTGTTTTTATTGAATTTTGTATCTCTTTTGGCATTCTATGTTGGGTTATTATCCATAAAAGAAAAGAGCAATCACCTGTTCTGTCTTTCCAAATTCATATGGACTTAACATATTTATTGATTTGTCAGCAAAGTCAAATATATGGCCTTTGTTATGATTTAAAAAATATTTTACTAACAAGGATACCTGGCATTGTCTTGTTTCAGATAACTGCTTTAGACTGATCATGAGTTTTTAACATTTTACATTGCTTTGGTTGAGGATTAATTTTTTTTTTTTTTTTAATTAACAATCATTTCATTTGCATTTGTTTTTAATAGTTTGGCTTTAGGTTTTTTTTGTTTTTTTTTTATTTGTGATGGAATTTTAATTGTTTTTTTTATTTGTGATGGAATATTAACTGTTTTTCCTTTAATCAACAAACAAAAGTATTGAATCTTGTTGGTTCATTTCAGAACTACATAAAAGCTAAAAAACAAAACAGAAATCATGCATTAAAAAAGAAAAAAGATTCTCTGAGATTTATATAGATTTTTAAGATTTTTTTTTTTATTTATATATATTTTTTTAAAGTTATTCTGTTATATTAGTATAATTCCTGAACAGTTCTTTTTGATACGAAATGTACAAATTGTTTTCAAAATAGCCCAAGTACAGTAACTTGTTTTACAATAAGAAACAAAGAAAAACACAGAATTGTCTATGTGATCAGTGCTAAATGCCAGACATTAATTGGGGTCATAAATACAACAGATGGAAGAAAATTGTTTTGTTGGACTTGCTTTCACAGCTTATGTCATTAAAAAAAAATCAATAGTTACATCTGGATATATGTCTTGAAATAAAGACCAGCTGGAAAATATCAATTTTCTGTGGCTATTTTCCTTCATTTCATTATATGTTTTCTTTTTTCTGCTTATTTATTAAATAATTCAGTACCACAAAACAGAATCTGTTTTTTAGATTTTATTTCTCCAGACTTTAGGATTTTGTTGGGTGTGTTCTAACAAAGGAGAAGTAAACCTATTAAATGATTCAAATTTAGAGTAAACTTTTTCTGCAAACTTTTTCATAATATTTGACTAGTCTTCTTTCATTTAGTTTTTATTTATTTATTTTTTTTATTTGCAACTTAACTGTCAGTTTTCTGGCAACCAAACTGCAAATTTAGAGTAAAGAAGTGATGTATCTAATGTTACTTTTCTCTTTATCTTTAAAAAAATTCAGATAGTCTTTCAGTAAAAGGACAGTATGAATAAAGACAAAAGAACTTATTTTAGTTGATACACAGTAGCTTGCAGAAGGTCAGGGCAGAGTGTGTGATGGCCTGGCATGTGAATGGCCTTACATTTTATATATATATATATATATATATATATATATATATATATATATATATATATATATATATATATAGCATATTTTCATTCAGTCATGTTTGGTTAAATTAGATGTATTATATCTGTATATTTTAGTTTTAATCCTTTCAAGTCCATGAATTAATTTCTTGGGGGCTGTAGAAATTAAGAAAAATTACAAAGTTTTCTTCCAAATAATTTTTATTTTCCTAAGTACTTTCAGTCTCATCTGGGACCATCCTCAGGGGTTTAAAATACCTGTGGATGCATATACAGTAGCTCCATAAATTAAAAATATTTTTTTTTCAGTGTTGATTTACAGTGTTCCAAATTCGAATATGCAAGGGAGGTAACTTGGTATTTTTTTATTTTAATCTTTAAAAAATGAAAAAGATTTTTAGTTATATTTTAATTTAGCATTTTGTATAAAATTGTGC
>CAHIKZ030000721.1:0-65000 GCA_903632075.3 Acanthosepion pharaonis | reverse complement strand
ACTGCTATGAATTTATGAAGGAAGAAAAGCATGGTAGTAATTTATTTTCACTATCAATTGTTAAAAGGAAAAGTTTTAAGGAATTCTTAGAATTAAAAAAAAAAATGTTTTTAGTGCATATTCAGAATGAACGCTACTTCCAACGAATATCAGAATTTTCCTGGAAGATTAGTTAGTTTTGGTTAGGTTTGTGTTTTTAGTTTTAGAGCTAGTGGTAGTGTTCAGGAAATATCTGATTCGCTGTAAGTAGTGTTTTGAATAAGCATCATAGTTTGTTTTGTGTTTTTTTTTTGTTTTTTTGTTTTTTTTGTTTTTTTATCCATGATAGTGTTGTACATGTTATCAATACATTGTTTTAATGTCACAGATGAAGAGGACTGTAATTTGATGGAAAATGAAAAGAAAGCCGACTATGTAAAATGTAAATTTAACTAAAAAATAATTCAAAACAGGGATACTTAACTTATTTTAAAAATAAAAATCACCTTTGAAATCTTAATTTTAGTTTTATCTTCAAGATAATATAAGTCTAATAATTCCCAATATAAAAAACACACTTTTTCAGTATATTTAAAAACGTAAATGAAATGAGACTAATATTGGAGTTTTGGGATTTTTTAATTCACCATGACACCCTAAATAATGTAAATTTTAAATTTATTTACATTAATTCACACCAAGAAATTATAATTTATCATAAATAAATATTAACTCACTGCACTCCTAGAAATTATAAGGGTTAGGATTTTGAATTCAGGTTAAAAAAAAAAAAAATGGTCAGAGGAATAAGAAAAGAAACAGGACTAGCACTGTTAATTTGTGTTGTGTTTATTGTTAAAAACAGTATATAAACATGTTTTTTGTTTTTTTTTTGTTTTGTTTTTTTTTTATAATAAAATCATTTTAAAAAGTAAATTATTAGATGAACACAATACAGTACAAATTTACATAGAGGTAACCATCAGATATATTAATAAACTGGGGAAAGGTGTGAGAAAGCCTTCTTTGATGAAACAAGTTAAAGCCATCTAACACCCACCTTGTACCTCATCCAGTGTAATTCATTTTTAAGAAAATACTGACTGTATATTTCACCAACCCTTATCACAAAATTAGATTATGCCGTTACAAAGAAAGCATGGGTCAACTGTCAGTTAGAATGAAATGATGGGAGAGAAAAAAAAAAAGAAAAAACAGGAGGTAAATTCTATCATGGAAATTTACTATTAGAAAAAAAACAAAAACAAGAAAAGGAGCTACTTTCACCGATTAGCAAAGAACTCGTATCCCTGACAGATTTGCTGTGTGCATCACAATGTATCGTTTTTTTTCATGAAAAGATTGACCTGCATCCCTGGGATGCATGGATATAATTTTGCTGTATCTTTTTAGATTTTTGTGTCCCTGATGCTGGATGTGTAGCTATCAGCATCTGTGTGTGTGTGTGTGTGTATATATATATATATATATATATATATATATATAGTTTTATAGTTTTAAGGTGTGCTATAAAGTGCCCAACATCAGAGATAGAGCATGTATAAATATAAAAGTGAACATTGACGTTGACACTCAAAGGCGACAGGCTGTTTCATGCTAGTCGCAATTGTCAGACTGATGATTGCGTCTAGTATGAAACAGCCTGTCACCTCTGTTGACTTCAATGTTCACTTTTATTTATATATATATATATATATATATATATATATATTAAACAAGTTATTTACCTTTAAATCCTATGTACAGAGAGATGGTTGGCGGGACTTAATATCTACTGATTCCAAAACCTACTCACCACTGAGAACATGCTCAGGCTATAAGATTGGGCATACGACTCATCTTTTTAATTGAATGTTCAGCTATCGCTGAACCAGATGCATTAACGCAATTGTCTGCATTTCCCTTGCAAATATTGGCTGGAACGTATTGGTTGATCTGTGCCTCCAACCTTTAATCTGTTCTGCCTCTATAGTCAGCATCATACTAATGTGTGGATTTGAAAATTCCAGAACAAAACTGATGGGGAGGCAGAACATCCTTCCGGGTCAGTTTCAACATAGGTTGGGCATCAAAAGCAATTCGTGGATTGGCAGAAAAATAATTTCTTGCACTAACTGAAATTGTAAAATTTTTTGTTCACGCGTTTTTTGCTCTGATATAAGAAGACCAATAAATTGGTTTAACTGTTCTTAATCATTATATTTCAGTATTACCAATTTACTGTAATATATTATATGAATTCTTTGTTTTTTTGTTATGAATGTCCTATTTATGTATCTGTTTGTTTTTTTTATTGCTCTAATAAAATTGTGTATCCCTGTAAAAATATTTTGTAAGATTATTTAGATTAGAATTAAAAAAAAAAAAAAAAAACTTACATATCTTCAAAATTTTATCTTATACTATAATATTTGTGCCTTGATTATTTTAATATTTTCAAATATACTGAATATATTTAATCATGCTGCTTGCTCCAGATTATATTTTCTATTAAATCTGTTTTTAGTTAATTCTATTTTCAGTGTTATGATTTACATGGAATGGATGTGACATGAACAAAGTCAATTCTTGATTTCTTATTTTTGGAAAGTTGATAATTAACCTTTGTTTTAAAGTCCTTGATTTTTACATAGCAAATACAGATTGCTGTGAAAGCAGGTAAAAACTTTACTTCACCATGAAAAATAAAAAAAAAGTTTCCCTGTAGGATGCTTTATTAATTTTTATTTGATTGTTTGCTAGCATTACTAATTTTTTTTTTTTTTCTTTATTTAATAATATTTGTCTTGAATAAATGCTTATATTGAACTAATGTCTTGTCTTTTTTCTTTTTTGTTATTGATAAACTTAAAAATTTACAAAGATTGGTATATTGTTTGTTGTAAGCCATTTCTTGATTGTCTCTCCTCCCCCTCACATATTTTAAATGCCATTTCATCCTTGTCTTTCCTCCCCTTCACATTTACTAAATGCCATTTCTTGGTTGACTCTTAATCCTCCTCATGTTTTCTAAATGCAATTTCTTCATTGTCTCGCCTTCTTTAAATGCCAATTCCTGACTCCCGCACCCCCCATTTTTTTAAAATGTCATTTAGCGGTTATCTTCCCTCCTCCCATTACATTTTCTAAATACCATTTCTTGATTGTCTCCCCTCCATTCACATTTTCTGAATGCCATTTCTTGGTTGTCTCCCCTCATTTCTTGGTTGTCTCCCCTCCCTTCACATTTTCTAAATGCCATTTCTTTGTTGTCTCCCCTCCCTTCACATTTTCTAAATGCCATTTCTTTGTTGTCTCCCCTCCCTTCACATTTTCTAAATGCCATTTCTTTGTTGTCTCCCCTCCCTTCACATTTTCTAAATGCCATTTCTTTGTTGTCTCCCCTCCCTTCACATTTTCTAAATGCCATTTCTTTGTTGTCTCCCCTCCCTTCACATTTTCTAAATGCCATTTCTTCGTTGTTTCCCCTCCCTTCACATTTTCTAAATGCCATTTCTTCGTTGTCTCAAACTCTAACATTTTTTTAAGTGCCATTTCTTCTTTGTCTCCTCCCTTCACATTTTAATTTTCATTTCTTGGTTGTCACCCAACTCTACTTTTTTTAAATGTCATTTTTTGTTTGCTTTTATTATGTGCCCACACTTTTATCTTGAAAAATATCATCTAATATATTAATAATGTGACTATCCCTATTAAATGTTATATATATAAGAAATGATTATCTGTTTGAAACAGTTTAAATTTCATCCCCTTTTTTGGAATGTTTGTTTGTGCATTGTGAACAATTTATAATACTATCTTTTTTATTTCCAAATCTCTAAAAACAAGTGGTTTATATATATATATATATATATATATATATATCTGTTTTCCACCCACTTTCTAAGTACCCAGGTTGATCAAGAGTTGATAGGGTCATTTAAAGAGGGGGACAAACATGCCTCGAAAAGTTGATATATCTATAGTAATGTTAAAAATAAAACTAATGAATAGAAATTCATATTTTGTTTTGAGGTTTGAGGTTCTTACATTGGATAAAACATTTGTTAAAGAAACCTTATATGAGCCCTATTCAAAAAGTATTGGGACTGGTGCTATAAAAAGAAAACAACAACACTTATCAATTCAGCGTTTAATTTTGTTCAAAGTAATCCCCTTCTCAAGCCACACACTCTATCCAGTGTTGTTTACATTGATAAAAGCATTCCTGGAACTCCTTTTTTGGGATAGTGAGCAGCTGCCTTGTATTCTCTTTGATTTCCTCGACATCTTGAAATCTTGTTCCTTTCTAGCAGGATTTGATTTTTGAAGAGAAAAGAGACGCAAGAGGTGAGATCTGGGGAATGTTGGTCTTGGCTAAAAACTGCTGTATAAGCAATGGTCACTAATGAAACCTCTAATGAATTGAGACGACCACACTCTATACACTTTTCTTCCAAGCACTGCTATAAACAATGGAAGTGAGCGAGAACAGAGTTCAGTCAATCCGTGCCAAGCAGATTTTCTCTGTGTATTTTAGCTTCATTATCATAGCAATTGTTCTGTTGCTTTTTCATCAGACCTTGTACATTGCGCTTAAAGTCAACACCATATTTATCTTAATTAACTCAAAAATCTTTTTGTTTTTGATTTAATTATTTATCCAAAGAGCTTTTCTTATGTGTGTTAAAATGACATTCTGTTTACTTTTCAGATTTATCACGAAGCCCGTGCCTGGGACCTGTGATTACTGTCGGAAACATATTTTGTTAGGAAAAATTTGTAAAGACTGTAGGTAAGTGAATCCGCACTGTTGCTTACATGTATCAACATTGTACTTAAATTGTTAGTATTGTCAGCTACAGCTTGGAAATCTTTAACAATATATACACACACACACACACACACACATATACATATATATATATATATATATATATATATATATATATATATATATATATATGGGTATTAAAAAACATACATATATTTGCATGTATGTGTGTGTGTGTGTATATATATATATATATATATATTTCTCAGGTGTTAAAAACAGTGCTCAATGTTAAATAACAGAGCTATTAAGTATATATTAGTGATTATACATTGATAGCACAACTGATTTTCATGCAAATGTGCAATCTTTAGGTGCAAAATACAGTCTTTATTTTGCACCTGAAGATTGCACGCTTGCATGGAAGTCAGTCGTGTTATTGATGTTGGATATTATGTATAATCTCTATCTATATATATATATATATATATATATATATATATATATATATATATATATATAATGCAAATACTTGTTAGCTTGTGTGTAAAAGTCTTGTAAAGTAAGAATTTTGCTCTAAAGGTTTTTTCTTTAAAATACTTTAAATTTGGAAGTATTTTTTAATTTCTAGTATGAAATATGCTTATAAAGGAATAAAAATTATTTACTAAATTTCACACAGTACAAGGCTTGAGAGCCACTCAAGGTGGAGTTGGAATGATGATAATGAATGTGGTGTGAGAGATGAGTGGAAGAGAGCATGGTTAAAAGTGAAGAAGGACAGATAACAGCTGACTATTGACTCCAAATTACCTCATCCCTACTTTAAAAAAAAAAAAAAAAGTGGAAGAGGGTCATTATTATTCCTTTTACTCTCATTATAAATCAGCTGTATGTCACTTTCAATAAATGAAAGAATCTTCTTCCAACTGCATTAAACTTCAGTGAATGATGAAAAAAAAATTACAATATGCTTTTCCCCCTGCAGATACAGTAAATTAAAATGTAGCTCTCGACTGCATAAGAGCTGAAATGAAGAAAATCCCTATCAAATACACAATGTGAATGAATATTTTCATTTATAACCTGATATGTCCTGGAAAGGGATATATTTGAACGAAGTATCTAAGTGGTTTTGGTTACTATAACCAAGTAGAATACAGTAGCAGTAATTGACTGGTATGCGTCGTAGTTGCAGGTAAGAAGTGTAGATCAATGGCGTAGTCCAACGGGCGTTGTTATAGACTTAGCTCTCAGACTAAGGCTCTTGACTCTCCTACACGTCCGTCGGTATTTATGACAGACACCAGCCAATCATATTCCAGTGGGGAGGAACACAGGTGTACACATATTCCATATCATAACCCAAAACACACACTTTAGAATTTATGCCCAGAATTTTATTCATGCTTTAAAAAAATGGATGACAATTTTGTAATTTTCTGCTGAGAATGATTAATATTATTAAGGGGTTAAACTAATTAAAAAAATATTAAGTGAGGTTGTATAAAACTTTTTAGCACTCTTTTTGAAAATTAGGCTGAACACACATGGTGGAAATTTTTTTTTTTTTTTTGGTGGGGAAACTTTTGTATACACTTAATGCAAATAACTTTTTGGTTTCTCTATATAATTTGCATAAATTGTCATTTTGATATTTTTTTATTTTTGTATCTTTCTGATTATTTCCCTATATTTCTATTTTTATTTTTTAAATACACATTCACTTCACACCACTACAAAAGGGGTGCTGAAAAATCCTTCAGTCATTTGGTTAGATTTGAGGAAGTGAGTCAGCATACGTTTTTTGTGCACCACTGTACTTCAAACTGAAGAATGTAAAAACTTTATTTATTGCAAATGGAAAAAAAATCACTATAACCATATTTTTTTTACATTCTTTTTCCCATCTACAGAATTTAACAAAAAAAAAAAAAAAACAAAAAACTGAAGAATTTAGTCTATAACTTTATTTTAATGAAGTGAAGAACAAAAATGATTGCAACTACATTTTTTTCTGCAAGGTAAAATAAGGAGAATGCAGGTAAGAAGTTTATCCTGTGCCAGTTTTCCAAGTGAAGAGTACCTGTCTTATCTCGAAAACCAGTATTTAATTTATTTTTAAGTTTTTTTTTTAATACCGGAACTTGAGTATGGACCTATCACTGGTGAAAAAGATGCAGTTATCTTATTGAAAAAGCACTCCAAATGAAGCTTTAATTCGATGCTTGTAATTTAAACAAGACATTTTGCTAAAAAATTAAATGCCATGTCAAAATACAGAAAAATATGGTATGGTAATCTGGTATTGTATGTTAATCAGATTCTGACTAAATGGTTTAACTAATTTCTAGCAAAACAGTTTAAGAGTTAAATTGTAAATAATTTGGTCGTCATATTAAATTTTATGAAATTAACATCGGCTACTGCAAAGAAAAACTAATATTTAAAGCTTGCAATGAAGCTTTATTCAATGCAATTTGACCATTGCCCGTAAGTTTCAGCTATTACTTTTATGGTGGTGTTGTTCGAGGGGAAGACAACTATGGTTACCTTTACCACAGATATTTTAATTTTTTTTCATTCAATATCTTGAAATATTGTGTGATTTGTACAATAATACGAGCTGAGATTTTTGTTCCTCCATCTACTATGTTAAAAAAGAAATTGATGTTTGTAATGACATGGAACTGTGGAATTTCCTAGTTTTCCTTAAAAACCACAGGATACTCTGTTTTTCTTTACTAGATTTTCCAAAGTTTAAGCTCTAATTTAAGGCATTGTTAGTGGTGGAAATTTTCTTTATGTAAGATGATAGCTGTAAAATTTACCCTTGGTAAGTATAATTTTAATGGATTATATATATATATATATATATATATATATATATATATATATATATATATATATATATATATATATGGCAAAATAAAATTTCTGTATTGACTCTAGAATGTATTGTAATATGTAACTGAGGAAATATTAGTCTAATATTAGAATAATTCAGTTGGCTATTTTTCAGAGTTGTACTAATGTTTTGTGTTTTCCAGAATAAAATATCACAGAGACTGTGCCAGTCGAGCCCCTAAAATCTGTAATCCTTCTGCTAGAGATGGTGAGTTCAAATTTCATTATCAAATTGAAAAAATAAAATGTTAGTAATTTTTAAAAATCAGCAAATTTGTCTTCATTGGGACAAGTGTAGGTGGGAGTTCTTTATTTTTTTTTTTTTTTTCCTAAACATGTCATTTTAAGGAATTTTTGAAATGAGGAATTGTCATTATTATATTCCTTGGTTTGTAAACCAGCTTTCTCATCTCAGTTGTTATACTAACAGCAATTTGGCTATTGGACCCTCTGACCTTCTTCCGTGTCTGTTGTCATCCTTGGTAACCATGTGACACAGCCTTTTTAGATTAAAGTGTTGGTTAAAAAAATACCTGATTCCTTGGCAGTTGGGTCTGGTAAGTCTCTTTTTTTTTTTTTTTTTTTTTTTTTTTTTTTTTTTTTTTTTTTTTTTTTTTTTTTTTCTCTTTAAATGGAAAAAACAGACAAGAAGCCCAAAAGTGAATGAGACTGGTAAGTATTAACTGATGGAAAGTACAATAGGAACTCTCTAATCTGAATAAAGAGTTTAGTTAAAAAAAATTAGAAAATACAATGTCAGATACTCAAAGAAAGTCGAAGGGTACAATGGCTGAAACACGAACATCACAACCACGATGAGAATTCTGGTCTGAATAGTAAAACATAAGGACGGATGTATTTTAAGGTATCATCCTCATCACTTGGATGAAAGGGATATTAAATATACATTATATAATCAATTCATTTTGTCACTTGGCATGGTGCATAAATAAATGGAAATTTGTATAGTGTCTTCATTTTGATTATCTCATGTTCATTGCAAATATTTTATCATATAATTTCCATCATCTGTCTTTATTTCTGAGATGTGGTATTGTAATTTACCTTGTTCAGACTGTTGTCCTCATCTTTATTGCCATATTCATGACATTTCAGCCGTTGTACCCTCCGGTCATCCTCGGATGATATTGAATGGAATTTTGAAATTCCATTCAATATCACCTGAGTGTACAATGGGCTAAATGTCATGAATATGACAATAAAGATGAGGACAACAGTCTGAATAATGTAAATAATAGATATAATTTCCTGTAGCTAAAAATTTCTGTTAACCTAGCAAACACTAATGTAGTCTGTTATTGATATCATTACATTTTGTTTGTTCATTAAAACTTCATTTATTTTTCTTTCGTGTACAATGAGGTGTCATGGGGAGATAACTCTTTTTGTGCGCGTGTTTTTTTTTTTTTTTTTTTTTTTTTTTTTTAGTAATTTGTTTTATCCACTTCTAGTTTGCTAAAGCTTCACCAGATTCCCGTCAGCCATACATTTTGGTAATCAATACACATTAGCATCAGGAGCTGTCAGATGGAAGTCAAAGGTGCTATCCATCGACCTCGAGGGGAGGAAGGGGGCGGCTCTGCTCCTGGTGTGAATTCAAAATTATCTTTTGTCTAGACTGGTTGCTAACCAAGGCTAGGCAGCTTAGTCTACTTTCCTGAAATCCTGAACACAACTGGAAGGCAACGTTCATGCCTTTCCCAATGTCATTACAGTAAAGTGAACACAAAGTCTCTGTTAGAACTTGGCTTGCCAACTACATTTCCCATGCTGCTAACCATTAAACCACCTACAACTCTATATAATTATTAACAATTTTTCCATATTAATTAATTTGGTATAAATTACATGTACAAAACTTTTTTCTTTTTTTTTTTTACACAGACACTATATAAACAATTATTTAATTGAAAATGTAGTTCCAATTAAATATAAGTCATTGTTGATTTTTTTTATACAGTGCTAAGTATCCTATAGACAGAGCAATATATAATATAAATGTTATTACAATTTGTGGATCATATTAAAAATGTGACATGCATACATGTAACTAAATGTTTTACAGTGATAAAACTGATTGTTGAATGTTTAAAATTGTGATTTTAATCATCTGATAATTGGTTCTATCACTGCAAAATTTATACAGGGAGCAGCTGAAATACTTCCCCACATAATGGTAAGACATTAGCTAGATGAAGACACCACTGCAACTAATGTCTTACTATTATGTGAGAGGTATTTTTGCTGCCTCCTGTAGTTAAACATGCTTGTCCTGTTTTTAATAAGATCTGAAGAAAAACATACACATGATATATTAAGTTTCTTGTTTGAAAATAAATGGAGCTATATAATATACTGATTTAAGAGCCAACCCTATATACTCCAATGCCTTTATCTATTCCAACTTTTTTTCACTTTTTTAAATTTATACTAATATAACCAAACCAAATACTCACTGAAATTTTAAAAATTCCTCTTACATTTGATGTCCAATGTTTATCTTTGTATAGTCCATTTTTAGTCAAGAGTTTTTGAGAATTGCAACAATTCTTTTTTTTTTCACTTTATAATCAGAACGAAACATTGGTGAATGTTTGCAATATATACACTGCTATGTTATATATGTGTACATATGCAGATGGTGTACTCTGCTAAAATATATACACGCTTTAGTTAAGTTTCCCATTTTTCTTTAATTTGATTTAATAATTACACCTACTTTTTGTTCTGTTGATAACACTTGCTTTAATTTCTGACCAAGGGAGAACAATAAAAGAGCAGACATTAAAAAGACAGGAGATAACAATTGACATTTCATTTAAATTTTTGAAGATCAAAGTTGACTGGAAAGCAAGAAACCAGTACAGAATTACACAAGTGAGAAGTGCGAGAAAAACTTAACTTAGAACTTAGTTACATCTACCCATTTCAACTGCAAAATGATGAGAATTTGTTACCAATCTAGTGGCGCACTTAAATTCATAAAGTCTTTGTAACAGAGGAAAGCTAATCAAAATAATTACTATAAAAATATTTATAGAAAAGGCACAGAAGTTGAACCTGTGTTCCCCTTTATGAGTCCTGCTGAAGGGTGCATATTTTTATTCAATAAGATTTCTCGAATATTCAGTTCGGTAGATGAAAGTAAATAAATATATTGTTTAATAAGCAAATAGAGCATCTCCTCAAATATGGGTATTTGTTGGAAGTAGTTTTTAAAGTAATAAAAATCTGTTGGATTAATAAATATAAAATCTCTGGTTACCTACCTTACATTGTGAATGCTTGTTTACAAAACATTGTAACCACAACAGTTAATTTTAAAATATAGTACAACTCCTCTAAAATGAACATCCAAGATGTTTGGTATTGAGGGTACTGTTCGGATTCAAGGAAGAAAAGGCTGCTGTGGCAAGCTTAAAATTTTTATTAAGTTTTAGAGTTTAGAATACAAAAGGTAGTTTGTAATATTCGTTCTTTTTATTTAAAGTGTAGATTGAATAAATAAATGTATAAGAAATAATTGGCAACCAATAGCAATGAAAAGATTTGTGCTAAACAAATATTGTAATTTATGAAAAACTAAGACACTTTATGAAATGTTTAAAAATTTATGAAATATCATATTCTGAAACAATTACAATCTGTAAAGGAAGTCAAAATTAAGAATATGCAGTACAACTCCTATAATCTGAACATCTGAGATGTTTGATATTGAGGGTACTGTTCTGATTCAAGGAAGAAAAGGCTTCATATTTATGTCAATAGAAAAGTTTGAATTTGAAGATTAGTCTAAATTAGAGGAAGTCTAGATTATGCTATGTTTGGATTTGGGGAGTTCTACTTATATATATATATATATGACAGAAGGAAAACTTATCTTAGTGGACATGTCATCCTTTGATGGACTTTATCAAGGCAATTGTCTTTATTCATGTTGTCCTTTTACAAATATATATTTTAGTTATATCTGAAATTTTAAATAAATATATATGAATAACAAAGTTGGGAAACTTTTGTGTGATGCTTTTTGTCCATTACAACTTCATCACACTAAAGTGATGGATACATTGATGTGATTACACATGCACATGAAGGAGGGGAGATGCTGAAATTTTAAATTTAAATTAATTTTTTTTCTTTTCTTTCTTATAAGTATTCGTTAAGTACATAGTATATATTGTTTATCTATATGTTCTGTTTTTTTTATTTTTTTTGTTTGTTTTTTAGGGCAATTTTACAAAGCAGGTGGAGCTTATACAATTAAAGCTTGCTAAAGTGTGTATACATTTTTAGGGTTATACTGCTATGTGTGCATATAAGAATCTGTATACATTTTGTTGAATGCAAAACCAAAACCGTCAACACTTTTTCTGGCTTAAATCTCTTTAATATTCATTATTTATTTTTCTCTTTTTTTTTTTTTTTTTTCTTTCTTTTTTTTTTCTCTCCCCAACCTCCATTGTCTCTTACCTTTTTAGGTTCTCCAAATACATCTCGGCGGGGAATAATAAAGCCAGTGAAGCCTGTTCCAAGTCTGCCGCACCAGGACTCAGGCTCGAACACGTCGTCTTGTAACTCATCCACCCCCTCTTCTCCTGCTCTCCCCATCACCTCCCCTACAAGTATCACCTCTCCCTCTCCGGTTGCCTCCCCGCAGATTGTGGTCCAGTCATCTCAGTTTCAATTCCCAGGTGAGGACCCTTACCCCAGATTTCCACTTGCTCCGCCTGCTGCTTTATTTGATAATTTTCAGTCCGCTTTTCAAGTATGTGCACGTTCTGCCCCATTGGCTCCTGCAGCCAGCAACACCTTACACAGGCATGGCTCGCTCCAGAATCACCGTCACCACCACCACCACCACCACCACCACCATCATGCCTTGCCGTCCGCATCCTCACCAGTGACCAACTCAAAAAATACTTGTCCGCCCAATATACATTTAAAGGGCATGCCACTATATGGTAGCAGTGCCTTGTCTAAGCTTGCCAACAGGCATACCTATGATCGAAAGCTTGGCCTATACACATACCCATGCCTTAATCTGACCTCAACTCAGTGCGTCCACCGTAGGTCTGTATCCACTCTCTGTTTTCCATGCTTTTCTGCATCGTCCGAGAAGCCATGTAGCCATGATGATGATGATGATAGTGAGTGCTATGCCGGGCAGGGCATTGACAATAGCGCTGGTCAGGTATTTTCTGACCCCATTTCGCCTCCGTCGTCTGCGTCCTCCCAAACCCCAGTGTTGAGTCAGGCACCTGTACTGCTTTTGCCAACACAGATGTCCGCATCATTGCCAGAGCCACATGGGCGCTATCCTGAGTCCGTTGGAATCGAGGACCAGATGACGAGACCACATCGGCGACATGCCATCACAGGTAACCAAGAGAATGGCATCTCTTTGATTGGCATGAGGGCAAACTGCTTTTAATATCTCTAAGCATCATTTCAGACAAGGTGGAAAAAATATTTGTTTATCTTGATTCAAGTTTTACTTTTGTCAGGGAAATATGCTTTGGTTTAGAGTCGCCTTTTTATAAAAATGGAACCATTTTTAAACTGGTAGTTTATTTGGACTAAGATCCTCATCTTCGTTGACTTTTTTTTTCTCTTTATGAGCCATGTTGAAACCTTTTTTAATCTACAGATTCTCTAAAGAATATAATTGATTCACTATTTTGATAATTAGCTGATAATTGTTATTTTTTGTTATACATAGATTTTATATTACATTATGGTATAAATATTACTGGTACTGCTTATTTGTAAAAGTTAACAATGCAAGGCTTAATTTACTCCTGTTTGCATAATGGAGATGAACTACATAAAGAAACACAATTTGGTTTTCCATATATATATATAAAAAGTAGTTATGGGTATATTTTCTAAATAACTTTCTGGTGAACAATGATTAATGACAACTAAAAGTTTCATGCATTTTCATCAGGTAGTCGCTAACTGTTTTTTGTAAATATGGGCATTTTATGTTCCCTCAGCTAGTCCAAGATGTTACAACAAGGGTAGCTGATGGGTACATAATGTGCATATACTAACTAAAATCACAAACAGGAAAAATGCTCATACAAGAGTGTGTGTGTGTATATATATATATATATATATATATATATATATATAAAGAACAGTAAGATATATAATCCGGTTAGAACTGTGTAGCGAAAAAAAAACATACTTTAAATAAATCAATTTATAATATATATATATATACACACATACACACACAAAAGATTTTTTTATTATTTACTTAGAAGATAAACAGATTTTTAAAATTGCATTGTGTGAAACAGTTTGTTAATGGGTAAATAATCCAAAAATGATGATTTTATTTGTATTGAAAAATCATTTAAAATATAACTCTTATATACATGAAAAAAAGGAATAAATATATAGTTCAAAACAACTGTTTTTATAAACAAGAAAGTATATCTTGTCTGGGGAACAATTATACTAAAAAAGTGTTCAATGCACAGTTTAATAAATGAAAAGTGCAGATCTATTTGATATTTAAAATAAACACACCAACCCTTTTCATTATGTTTCCGTGTGTATAAATAATGTCTAGTAAAGCAATTGGCCTTTTCACTGCCTGAATAAAAACATTTATTAGTAGAAACCTTGATAACAGAAAGGGTTGATGTTTTTATTATTGCAAATTATTATATATATATATATATATATATATATATATATATATATATATAATATGTTATTTTTATATATATATCTCTCCTCTATGGCTTCTTCGGATGGATAGCGAAAAATGTATTGTGTGTATTAAGGTGGACAATATAAAACATTAAACGATTTTTTTAAAGTCACTCATTTCTTTTCTCTTTTGAGTCTCGAGCAACACCAGCTTGGGAAAAATAATAAGATTTAATTATGTTAAACACACAACAACACATTTTTCATTATCTATCTGAAGCAGCTGTAATGGTGAAATGCATTATCGGATATCATTTTTGTAAGATTTTCATGAATATTTCTCCAAATATCAATAATATATAAAGTTTCATTAAATATAACAGACAAGATGCATTGATTAAGTTTTATATATCTATATCTATATATATATATATATATATATATAATTTCTCATTTGATCTTATCATTTATTTTCTTTACAGTAGATAAATTATACAAAAAGTATCCAAATGTTATATTTTTCCAAGCACATTTGGCTATACCTTTAGCCATTTTCAAGGATGAAATACATTAACTTTTAACTGGAAATAGATTGTTGTATGTATGCATGTATGTATTTAGTATTATTTTCAAAACACAGTCAACATATTGTGTACATGTTCATAGTTGTCTGTCACATTTAATGAAACATACTTGAAAGAAGGATTGCTACCTAAAAATATATATGTCTTTAGGCAGCAATCCGTCTTTCATGCATGCTTCATTAAATGTGACAGACAAGGTGCTTTGATTAAGTTTATTTTCAAAACAGTCAACATATGGATGCCTTATTAATAAAAACAAAAAAACACTCAATCAACTATGAACGTGGACACAATATGTTGATTGTGTTTTGAAAATAATACTAAATACATACATGCATGCATGCATGCATGCATACAAAAATCTATTTCCAGTTAAAAGTTAATGTATTTCATCCTTGAAAATGGCTAAAGGTATAGCTAAAAGTGTTCGGAAAAATATAACATTTGGATACTTTTTGTATATTTTATCTACTGTAAAGAAAAAAAAATTATAAGATCAAATGAGAAATTATATATATAATAAAAAAAAAAATCAATTATATATATATATATATATATATATATATAAATTGTTTTTGTTGTTTTTTTTTTTTTTGCATAATAATACTACAATTTTAAAATCTCTCCATGTAAGGTTGAAGCAAAAAGTATGTATTCTGTATTTGAACTTTGATCATACATTTTACATGAAAATATCAGATCTATATTATTTAGTGTTGGTTTAATTGCATTTTTTATGGCTTATAAAATGTTTATATGTATAAAACTTTTATATTAATGATTCAGTAGGTCTTCATCTGCAAATAAGTAGTAGGTTCAACATTGGTTTCTCTTATAGAATTCTATGATGGTTGATTAAATTTTTCAAATGAAACTAAGATGGGGATGTTTGTCTAAAGAAAAAAAAAAAAATCCAACAGTTTCATAATTATTTTATTTATTTATTTTTTTAATTGCTTTTGGCTTGAATTTTCTTTCAGTGGAATTTTCAGTATTCTTAACCCACTCCAACCCTGCCCAGAGTCTTACTGTCACTAGAGGCAACATAAAACCTTTCGAAATATTTCCAATATTAAAATAACTGTTGTGTCCAGGCTCTCTTAGAACTTTTGATATTAGTTATTGCTTCTCTTATCATGGAAGCAAAGGTTAGGAATTGATGTGAAGTGCGGCATTAGCAAATAATGTTTCTTAGAATTTCTTTGTTCCAAAACCTGTTTTGTAATTGTTTCAATAATATAGACAACTCTTTTACACAAAATAATTTGATATTTTATTAAAAAGCAGATAAGAAGTGGAAATGCAATAAAAACGAGCTTCTTTCATTTAAAAATAAAAAACTTGTATTTACACTTTCAAAATTTAAAAGCATACCTAGATTGAATTAATAAGTGGTTAGCTAAGAATTCTTTAACGAACATGCTGCTTATTATGTGTGATAGTTTTCACTGGATATATGTTGGTATTTAGTTAAAATACAGGGTGGCCCCAAAATTACTTCTTTAACACTATAAATTAAAGAAAAAATTAGAGTACCTGGCAAGTACCCAACCTAACGAGCTTATGTAAATGGATGGCAGAACAGGGAGTGGGAAGACAAATATTGCTAAGAATTACAAAGGACAGGAGGTTGTGGAGAGCAATGGTCAGCTACTTAATAAGCCTCTTCAAATGGATGATAGGACAGGGAGTGGGAAAAATAGTAAAAAGACAAACATTGTTAAGAGCTACAAAGGATAGGGAGTTGTGGAGAGCCATGATCACTCATGTCCTGAAGAGACTCAGGACATAGAAGAAAATTGATAGAAATACAGGACTTGGAAAAAAAAGTCATTTTAGCTTTTAATTTTTTTAATTTTCATAATTTCACCCAAGCAAGGTGATAATGTCACTAAGATGTAAGGAGTTATTGGGAGTGGAAGAGAATGAAAAGACGTTAGTGAGGAGAAAGAACAGGATTCAGAAAGACACAAGATGGTGACTGATATGCATTTTAATTTTTAAAGAATTTAGGAAGCAAGAAGTGCCAAAAAAGAAACTACTAGAATAGAGCTTATGGCTACATATGGCTAATTCAGCAGTAAAAACAATGAGACCTAATTGCCAATCTAGTGGTATACTTAAATTCATGCAGTCGAGATACGAAGGAGGAAAGCTCATTAAAACAACTGCCATGAAAATATTTACAGAAAAGACAGAGGGAAGCCATGTTACAATGGTGGGAAAGTGACTTAAGTCAAGATGCCAGGTGTGATTAAAAGACTAGTTTTGTTTTGAAGGCATTAAAATTTGCAAGTCATTCCTTGTAACAAATGATTGGAGGTCATTTTTGAGAGCAATTTCCAGTTTTACGTTGTTTAGACTTACTATAAAGACAAGAGTAAATAGTTGTTCTTTCTATGATTTCTCCATTATATATGGCATTACAGGTTTGGAGTAGAATATGATTGGAATCTTGGGTCTTCCAGACTTCCAGAGGAATATTATCAATTCCCACTGCTTTCTCATTTTTCATATTAAAGCTGTTTCAAGTTCTGCATCTGTGAAGTTTCCAGGTTTAATATCAAGAGGATATTCATTGATGTTGTAACCTGTAATTGCCAAGAAACACAATGTGTAGTGGTGAAGTGATGTAATTCAAACAGTTGTGTGGCGGTCGGTCAAGATAAGAAGCAGGGAATTTGTTTTTCTTTGTCGACCAGTCTTTATGTTTACTGTTGTAGTAGATCCTATCTGATTGGATGGATGAGACTACAATACATTTAAATGAGACCATCTTAAAAGCTATAAAGGAAATCCCTTACACCCTCCAGATAGTTTTTGTTAGTCTGTTACTATGTTATACTGTTACGATATTAGATACTGTTACTATTACAAGGACAGACGTTGCTTGTAAGCAGCGAGGTAATTCCTTGCAATCTCAAACTGTTATTACCCGGGGATGCTGTGAAGTCCTGCTACAACAGGCAAGAGTTCTATTTTTTTTTTTTCCCCCCCTTTCACATCAAGTTTCAGGTACAACACTTCTGAGTTGCCGAGCTGTCCAAGATTCCACCACCTACAATCCATCAGCATAAAAAAAATCCAACAGTGATTTGCTTGACCTTAGTATCTAAAATGTCAGGTACATTTCCCAAGAGATATTAAAAATGGTCTTTCTTGCCATTTATTCAGCCAGACTATTAGCCTTTAACTTGGATTTATTTGTTGATTTTTTGCCACTGATCTTGTTGAGCAGATCATTTGTTGGCAGCAGCTGTCTGGACATAAACCCTAGAGTCTAAGCTTGATGATGAGAGCTATACTTAACCTCTCGCGGAAACAACATCCAACTAAATCATAATTCTTTGGACCCATCCCTGATATTTCTACGTTGCGGGGCACTGCTGGTGAGCAAAACTTGAACTCTTGATTGATCTACTGCTCTAGACAACTAGCCATGGAGCAAGATGGGTTGGTCACCCAGCAACCACCTACATTGACCAGCTATGTTATGACACAGAATGCCACCCTAATGAGTTTCTGACTTTGATGCAGGACCATGATGGTTGGTGTGATAGACTTATGAATGTCCAAGCTAGCTTGTCCGAATTATTAAAAAAAAAAAAAAAAAAATTATATACTTGTCCTCGGTATTAATACCTAGTTGGGAATTGATGACATCAGGAAGGCAAAAACTGAAAAACAACTGTTTCAACTGAGATATAACTGTGTTAGTTTATAAAACAGCAATTTAGTAAAGTAATTTTTTATATTTTTATTAATGTTACTAATGTTGGTTAGTTATTTAAGTATTGTAACTCCCTGGAACTCATACTTTTTTTTCCTGGTTCCCTATCTTGTATCACTTCTTATAGAACATTGGTTCGATTGCAGATTATACATATTAAAAACATTATGAACTTTAATGGACAAATGTAGTCATGGTAATTACATTGCTTTAGTCTTTCAAAACCTTTAATTGCTATGGAGTTGTCATGCAGTTATTTACACAACTTAGTCTCATACAGATTGAGTAAAGACTTTGATATCCCAATCTCCCAAGTGGGGAAAGCTGGGTTGCTTTTAAAATTGACATTCAAAATCATGACAATCTACTGGTACAATTGGATAATACGCAAGCTGGCTGCTATAAGTTTATAATTTATGTTTATACGGGGTGACCCAAAAAAACAGGAACTTTTTAACAATCCAATAAAGCCAAGAGTGATGGAAGAAAAATATTTTATTCATAGTAATTGAAACCTTAAAACATGCCATTTAAGAAACAATGATGGAATTTTCTTTTTTTAAAAATTACATCCTGTAGATGGCGTCCTCCTGTACGAATACATTCTTGAAATCTGCTGTTGAGATTCCTCATTGACTGCTGCTAACGCACGCTGTTGTCCGTTCAACTGATCCTTGGTTACTAAAATGGCGAAATGTTTACTTGCTCAAGGTCACTGTCTTGCAGTGTTGCCACTTGCTCATGTCTGGCAATATGCACTTCAAAAATTCCCGTTTTTTTGGGTCACCCTGTATAATGCAAAGGACTATTTCAGTTTGCCCCTCCCCAACATCTTATGATAATAACAGTATTTGCTGATTGAGAAAGAGGTTGACAGGGGCTTTTTTTTTTTTTTTTTTTTAATTATTACTCACTGTAGCTTGTCCCAACCTTGTAAGCTGTTCAGGTTCAATTTTTGGTGATTGGTCTCCTTTTTTATTACATCAGAACATTGGGTAAATAATTTGGATACTTTTTTTTTTTTCTAAGTACTAAGCAGTGAGGAAAAGTTCTCTGTCTGACCCAATTCCCAAAAGATGTCTAAATGACTAATACATCAGAATTTGAGATATATAGCATTCAAGCATGAAACACTGTCACCACTTGGTGTTGACTTCAGTGTTTTTGTATTTACATGTGCTCTATCCCTGATTTTGAGCACTTTTACCCATAGATCTAGCATACCTCCAAAACACACACACACATATATATATATATATATATATATATATATATATATATATATATATATATAGGGCAGCATATCTTCATTCGAACATGTTTCGCTGAATAATATACTGTATATACTCGCAGATAGGTCACACTTTCTTTACCAAAAATTTCACAAAATATTATGAATGCGACCTATTCACTCTATATAAATGTAAAACAATGCTACTTTGTCATCATGATTTCTGAGAAAACGGAAATGTTACCCATAAACACTAAAGCTGTGGATTCAGTTCTGAATGAATCTTAAAACTGTAACTTGATATATAAATGGATAAACACTTTTTTCTAAATGTACCATAAGTTTCTTCTGTAGTTGTTTTGTTTTCCTCCTCCTCTTCTTCTTTTTTTTTTTTTTTTTTTTTTGTCAAGATAAAAATACCAGTACGACAGTTACTTCATTTTGTTTACACGATGATTGACAAAATGTATTTTAACTGCAAAAGTGTATTAATAATTGTAAGTTTTGAAATAAAGGTAGAAATAAAGGTAGACATCTGATAATTCTTGCATTTAAAAAGGACTGTGTAACTCCCCAGAGTGCGACCTATCTGCAAGTCAACAGTAAATCATCAATTATTAAGTAGGGGGGGGCGACCTATCCGCTAGTATATACAGTAGACATATTATGTCTATTTATTTTTATAATAATTCTTTCAAGTTCCTTGATAAATTTCATCTTAACATCAAGAAACTGATTAGATTAGAAAGGATTATCATAAAAATAGATATGTCTATATTATTCGATGAAACACACACACACACACCCCCTTCTTGTCCAGGCTGAGAACTTTTCAGCACCTTCTTGTACACCTTGTATGGTGATGGTTTTTGTTCAACATTTTTGCAGTTTCCTTGTTCCCATCACTCAACTTTACAATATCACGTTTCTCTTTTGAAGTTATTCCTCTTATGTCCCACGGCAATCTAGATATGAAATGAAAATATAAGCATCAATCACTATACTATTATTTTACATTATTTATATGAATACTATTGTCCCCCTCTTTTTATGCTGTTATCACAACATTTCAGCTGTTGTGCCCTCAAAGATGAGGACAATATCAATAATGATAGCTCCACATTCCAGAAATTCAAACAGAAATTGTACTATTATTTACAATATGAAGAACAATTTTCAAGTTATATAATAAAAGCTCACATAACCAAACAACTTATTTCAAATATTCCTAATAAAAAAAAAAAGATATCAGCTGAAATTCATATTATATATTCACTAACATTTTTATGCCAACTTGAGTATGACTATAACCTACATCTGACAGCAAAGCCTCTGACTGGGAGGTTTTGAGAAGCATGGAACCACCTTTTAATTTTTTGTTGTTTCCTGGTCCACCCTGACCCATGGTGGTAGTACCTTATTCAGGGTCCCAGCTAAGAGCAAATAGTGAATTCCCAGACTAAAATTGGAACACTATAAAGGTATAAAAATACGAGCAATACATTTTCATAGTAAAAAAAAAAAATTACCACCAATCTGTTTTTGTATTCAACAAAACGTATAACTCCCAAGGAAAGTAAATTTTGGCATTAAATGACCCATAAGGAGTTGATCTGCTGTTAAACAAACAAACAAACTATAAACTAAACATTTTTATGAAAATGTTGACTTGCATAATAAAACTTTACCTTGGCAATGATTCCTGGAGATGTTCCTATAAAAACAAAAATTACTTTATAAAAGATTAGGAGAAAGGTAACTTGGAAAAACAGCTAAACCAAATTTCACTTTACTAATCTCATTTGCTAATCCACTATTATCTAAGTATCCATCTTGTAATTGCTTTAATTTCCATCATATTTTTTCTTAATTTCATTGCTTCTATAAATAATTCTAAGAACTGCATTAAACAGCTATAAGAATGATTCGTACTTAATGGTTGCATATACTTTTATTTGTGGGAAGTCAATTTTTTTCAGTGTTTGTTTTAATATATTTGCATGAGTTCATAAACTTGCCTTTGGTTACACATGTGGCATTCATCTGTAAGTTATATCTTTCGTTTGAGTTAAGTAATTGAAGTTCTATGCTGTACTTGTTTAAATCGTATAATTGTTAATCTTTGTTAACACTCCCCCGGAACTGGAAGTTATAATAATTTACTTCAGAACTTATCACTAATAAGATCTGAATATGATCTTCTCTTATCTCTGATGATCTAATCACATATAGCAGTTTTTCTGTCTGTATATATTTACAACCATTAGTTCTATTTATAATAGTCTAAAGAAGTGTGATGTCCCTGAATAATTTGGAATTAATGATAATCTTTCTTCTATTAGATGTGGTTGTCTCACATAAAAGTTCATGTTTCTTCAGTATTTGATTTTTTTTTTTTTTAATGCCTTGTCCTTTCAGAGTTCTAGCAGTCATCGCTATAGTTCACTTTTCTTTATCTGTGAGTTGGTATGAGTTCTTTGGGAAGATAGTGCAGTTGTTTCTTCTTATAGCCTCCATAATTTTGAATTCAAAGTTGTCCTCCTCTGACTGGCCGACAACACCTAAGCTTGAAGAGTTCAGTCTACCCTATTATTTCACATATACAGCTTATTTTCTGCATTAGAAAGTTGGCAATAAATGCTTGTTTTGATTCAAAAAGGTAAAACATTGCAATATAAGTATCAGGATTTTGTATTTGCTATTAAATGCCAATAGTAATGTAGGTCATAGTACATCCACCCCATGGTTCGCAGATTCGTGAGATATAACCCAAATCCCATAACTTTGTTTTAGATTACCTTTGGACAGTTACATATTTGCTACTCTTTTTCTAGTTGGGCAAGATTCTGTAACAAAATTTTTAAATATTTAAAAAAAAAGTTAAATGTTTGGATTAATAACTAAAAATCTGCTTAAAACAAAATCAGTTGATATAAAATTACATTAATCAGTCTTGTATATTATACACATCAGAAACTGGAGCCACATCCTGGCCAAAAAAAAAATCTTTTGAATCAGTTCAGGTTTTCATTTTTTTAAGAAAAGTAAGTTATTATAAATTAGGCCATGTATAGGCAAAGTATGTCCCATCGGCCAAATCTGGCCTGCTATGAGATTTCATCTGGTCCACAGACCATATGAAATATGCTATTATTCTGAAAACATTATTTTTTTTTTATATCATTTTTTTTAAAATATTATTTTCCCTTTTAATGTTGTTATGTATAAATTAAATTTCTTTTGTTTATGTATCCTTAATGACCTCCTATATACTCTACAATTAAATGTGATCAACCTGCAGTCCAATGACATTCTAAAAAGCAAATACAAAAAAAAAAAAAATAATAACTTTTACACATGCCTCCAGATGAGGGATATTCTTCTTTTCTTATCATCCTTTGCTTGACAATTCAGCATCATATATTTATCTGAGAAGACATTTTTAAAAACTGAAGCAGGCTTTAATCTGCACATAGATTAGTTTGACTTTGATTTTATCTTTAAAAAAAATCAAAAAAATCCACTATATAAGATATGACTATATTACATAACTTTAATAGTCATAGTTTTGCTTTGTGTTTGTTCTTGGCCTGCAAAAAATACTACCAATTGGGTTTATTATGAAAAATGCTTGCTGTCTCCTCAAATAGTCCTTCAAATGCACACAAGCACAGGTGTTTTTGTTTTTTTTTAATTTAATCCTGTATATTGTAAATATCATTTGAATCCTGTTTGTTTGTTTTTTGTTTTTTTTTTAGCCTGTTGCAGTTAAACTTACAAATAAATGGGACTTGAATTTTTATATTGCTAAAGGTTACTTAGTAATATTTGAACGTAAAAGATTATTCATTTACTAATCAATGAAACAAAATGACTTCACTTTCTCTGAAATCTTAATTTTTTAAATTCATAAATTGTGATTTATAAAAGTTCCAAATTGATTTGTTTCAATATGCTTACAGAAATTGATATAAATATGAAATTTATGAATCTAATTTACCTAAGATTGAATAGAGAAAAATTTCTATCATGTTTAAATAAAAAAAGGGAAGTGTATCAGTTTCTCATTAAAATTTCATAGCATGAATTTTTTAAAATGATCTATAACTTTATATGCAGTCTGTCAGTGTCAGACATTGTAAATATGTCTGAATAATTTTCATTTGTCTATAAAGCTTGTTTATTTGTATCGTTTTTATCAATACTCTTGTTATTGATAAATTTAATAATAACCTATGAAAATCTGAGATTACTATATTCTTTAGTCTGAGAATGTGTCAACATAAATTTAAAAAAAAATACTCATATGTTGTGCTTTTATTAAATTTATAAAATCTGACATCATTTTTGGAAATCTGCTAAGATTTGATTAATATAATCATTAAATGAATTGATATATGGTGGATTGATAATCAGTTAGGATTTCTTAATCTTTAAATGATTCTTGAGATTTAATGTGTAAACCATTTCATTAGAGAATTTTGGGTTTTTTTTTTCTTTTACAATTTCCTGGAAAATCAAATTTATAACAAATCAATTTTTATATAAAATACAGTAAAACTATGTTGCTAGATATTTTTTCTGTAGAGTCTGATGGAACTGTTGATTTTTGACTGTTATATTTATGAATCGGTATCTCTCTTTAAATTGTTACTTGCCTACAAGATTTGAATTTAATTTTCTTTTTTGGAATTAATGATAATCTCTTTCTTCTATTAGATGTGGTTGATGGTGTCATAGATCCATATTTGACCAGAAGTCTTGACAACAAGCAACAAGATGTGTAAGTATTTCTTATCCACACATTAAAAGTGAAATCTCTCTTCTTTTGTGAAGATAACCAGTAAGCAAAAATCAGGTAATACACACACTCCACTACATCTCAATTTTCATAAGGTAGTATTCATATAAAATACAAATTTTATTCTAACATAGTTATGTACAAATACACAATATAGGTGAACAATTCAACTAGAAAAATGGAAAATAAATACAATGTATCTAAATACAAATTAGAGATATGTCATAATAGATCATTACATCTTAAATTGGCAAGGTTTTGCAGCAATTTTTAATATCAACTTGAGATTTTTCTAATTTTAAAGTCAAATTTTAACACATTCAACATTAAGGATAAAATTAGTTTTATAGTTTTTTGTTTTCTGTGTTTTTTTTTGTTTGTTTTTTTTTTTTTGTTTTCAAGACCTTGCATGAGCAAAACAAATTTATGAATTTGGACAAAAAAAAAAGACCTAGAATAATGTCAAAATCTGCAAAAAATTTTCATCTTTTAATAATCATTTGTAATGTATATAAATGTAGGTAGAAAGAAAGTAAATGTTGGTAAGATAGCAAGCGTCATAAAGCACTGTCCAGCACCCCACCAAAAAAAAAAAAAAACAGGCTCACCCCCATGTTGGGAGTAGTATGCACTGGCCCTGATAGTTAATATTAATTTAACAATTTTACTGAGTAACTGTAGTGTAGTAGAATTGGTAATATATAATAAACTAAACCTACAATGAGACCCTCACCCAGTTTTCCACCGACTGGCCAATGACTATCCTACGTTGCATCTCTATTCTCATTCATATTGGTGTACATGGAAAACTGGGAAAAGCCTGTTGCATGGTTGCAAGATAACAAAAGACAGAAACAAATGCCATGTTGAGAAATGAGAACTCAAACCTTGTTTCCAACATATTTAATAGATGTTTTATTCAGGGATTTCCTTACATAGTCTAGCTGGGTAGATAGGTGACATTTGGGCCATCTTCTGCCATAACAGCTCAGTTCTTCTCTCCTACCACCTGCTGCTTATCTATGACATATGGGTGGCATTGGAACTACCTGCAGGATAGTCTGTCCTCTGCTAGTGAAGACAGAACTGACTTCCTCAATCCCAAGCATGAGTGTTAATATAGACTAGTGACGGGAAATCATCAATGTCTGGCTTTGTTGTCCTTCAATCCCCAAATCTATTTTTTCTTTATTTTTTTCTTTATATTTTTCTCCTCCCCACCCCATCTTTGGTTAAGTGGGTGCAACTTAGAAAATTAACTTTGAAAACTCCCATCTGCTAGCCATAAAACAGAAACACTTGAGGTCAAGATAAAGTCACATTTACCACTTCTCTGTGGGTGTCCCAGTGACAGTCTTAGAATTAAATTTGTGTAGCCATCGGCTTTTATGGCCGAATTTGTTAAACTTTTGCCTATGAAGGCTTACAGCCATATCACATTGAAACACCAGTTCCCATAAAATCACCTAAGTTAAGCAATATCTAGGCTGGTCAGTACCTAAATGGGTGACTGCTTGGGAATACCAGGTGTTGTAAGCTTGAGTGTATGGGTGGTGTAATGGATAATGGCTCAGAATTGTTAATCGGAAAATCAAGTTCCAATTCCAGTTGGATTCATTTTATTCACTCATGCACAAATACCTTTGGAAATGGTATGAATCGACTCCTTCTCCATCCAGCTAAGAGTTAATAAATTAGTAATTCTTGTATCAGTAAATCATTATCTCAAAAAAGAAAATTCCTACAATCTAAAAATATTTTTTGGCTTTAAATATCATGCAAATTGTTGATAGGCCGTAAAGACACAAACCTATGGGTCAATTAGTTGGACTTGTATCAATAAATCATTATCTTCCATAAAAATTGTTACAACTAAAAATATTTTCTGTCTTTAATTAACCTGCAAAGTGTGGATAAGCTAAAGAAAACAATCAATCAATCAATCAATCTTAGCTGTGAAAAACATTCTTCTGATATGTGACTTGAAGTCTTGTTGGGAACTTCTATGTTATTCTTACTTCATGCTACTTTGTCAGAAGGTATTCAACATTTTGTGATTGTTAAATAAGTCAAAAATTAATAATGAAAATGCTTAATTTCCGGTTCCCAATATAGTTTGGACAGTTGAGCCATTCCTTTGTATACTTTTTGTTATAAACACATTTCAGCTGGTCAGTTCCCTAGCTATCATTTTTCCATCAAGAAAAAGAAAGTGGTGAAAAAAAGCCTTTCTTAAAGGAGAAATACTGAAATTTTCAATGGAAAAATGATTATGAATATGTTAATCAGACTAATCCAATTGATCTATGGTTTACACAATACATTGTATTAATAGTAATTGTGCAAAGGTGGTGGTGGGGGTTCAATTGCCTAAACATTGCTGAGTATCCCATGGGTCAATAGCATAGTGGATTAAAGTGTTGGTTCATGAATTTGGTGATGTAGTAAATGTGAGTTCAATCCTGGTGCCAAGTAGTCCAGATTAAGATTCTGGAAACAGGGTGAGAACGATCTATCCCTGACAATTAAATAAAGGGTTAGCTTTTACCTTCCCTGAAGGTTATCCAGATCAACAAGCACCTGAAACATGCTGTGGGCCCTGACAACCAAAACATGATGTTGAAAATGATAAGGACAATAGTCTGAATGTAAATAATGATAACTCCTCATCCCAGAAATTCAGACGGAAATACTGAGCATATTAATTACGTCTCTCGAAACAATCAATATTATTTAATCTCAGAATTCAAATACTTCAAAGCTATTATAAAGATTTGGAATAGAGAAGTGACAATGTGACTGTAGATTTAAGCACAGTCTGTCTGGAGGCTTTTGTGGCTAAATAAGTTAATGCATCACCTGTGAAAGACAAGATACCGAGATTTGTGGCAGGAATTCAAGCTTTTCCAAAATCATTTCTTTATCCTTACTTAATGCAGTCAAAGGATCTCCCCACCACCAGAAAAAAAATAGTAAGATGAAGAAAAGGCTAAAAAAATTTAATCCTAGAAACATTTCTTAGCGTTCAAAATAATCATGCATATGGAAGTTGGTTTTGTTTAATAGAATTTTTTTCCTGCCTAAGAAAAGACTGTGGAGTAATGGATAGCAGCTTGGATTGAGGAATTGGGGAACCAAATTTGAATTCCAGTCGGATTCATTACATTCACTTACATGCTAATACCCTTGGGAAAGGTATGAATCCTCTTCTCCGCCCCCAGTTATGGGTAAATAGCAGGACAGACCGGCTTCTATAGCCTTGGATGGCAACTGGTCTACTCTAGGCAACCTAGTGTAGGAAAAAAAAATCTGTCTCATCAATCATGTATCGAAAGACATGATCGCCTAAGTGTGTATCATGCATGGCACGTAGCTGACTAAAGAAAAACTAAATGAAGTGGGGTTTTTTTTTTGGGGGGGGGCATGTAAAATAAAACTTTTAGAAGCATCATTTTGGAGGCATATCACCGAGATTGACATATTTTACAGAATTTAATGCATTCAGGGAAGAATGTGTACATCATACAGAAATAACAAACATTTTGACAGTATTTAAAGCAAGCATGTATTAGATAATATTTGAGATGTAACTACTATTACTTTATATATGTATACCTTTGAGTTTAAGTACCTGGGCCAAGACAATTATTCCTCTTTTTTATTTTTTATTTTTTTTTTTTTTTGGTGGAGTGAACCAACCAGAGCATGCTTACTCCAACCATCCCTTTCATTAATCCAGCTACCTCTTTTATTCCAACCACCCATTCTATTTGAAACTAGAATGTAAATCGATGAATTGTCTCTGAGCTTGACAATAAAGATTTAGAGAAAAGAGTTTAAAATGTTAACTTTTTTTTTTTTAAATTTTCTGAAAGGAAATGTTTTCTTTGTTTTTAATAGAGATGTAAATACAAACACATCTGACGACAGCGATAAAACATTAGTTTTTGTAAGTATATCATTAATTACTATCTTGTATACATTTTTAATTCTGTTAATGAATATTGCTTTGATAATTTTACTTTTGATTGATTTCTGTGCTTTCTAAATTTATCTGACTTACATTTTATTTTTAATCAAGTAACCAGAAATCCTTGTAAATGTTTTCTCTCTTGGGAATGTTTTAGTCAGTAAAAAGAAAAAAATTTTTAAAAAATAACATAACATGGATTAAATTTAAATAACTGACTACAGGCATGCCTTGATTAATGTGTTTTTGATTTTATATATCTAAATTCGATTAGTGCATGCATAATACTTGATTAGTACAGTAAAACATTCTTCAGTTTAACCATAGTAATTGAAAATTGATTTTTTTATAGTTACAGATGTACAAATTAGCTGCACTAATTGAAGGATTCCTATATCATGATTTCATATTATTTCTTACCTCCAGTGAAATGAATTTTTAAGTTAACTCCTAGAGTGGCGTACAAAAGTTTGGGGCCAATTACATTAAGATGATTATACACCTTTATTTTATTAAGTTAGGATTATTTAGCAGTTTGGCGCAGGAGAAAAGGGCCATGCAAAATTACTGGACCAATGAAAGATCTGAGATGATAAAGTATACAAATTTCTATGTAGGAATTGTTCCATCTTATTAACATGACTACATGGTGCATTGGCAAGTTGGTAGTTGATCATTAACTTGCTTTTTTTGCACTAAAATCATAGCTAAAATTTCTGCTCAAACAGATATAGTTTGTGACTTTGAAGAAGATGACTCAATGAAAGATAGCCAGGCAGCTGAGAATTTCCAGAAACAATGCCATTCTGCGTATGACGATAAACTACATCCGTGTCCTGGGTAAGACAGTAAACTACATCTGACAGCAAGGCCTTTGTTCAGGAGATTTTTGGGAGCATGGACCACCTCTTAAATGCTGGTGTTCTCAGATCCACCCTGACCTGGGGTGGTAGCACCTGTTAAGGTCCCAGCTAATGAAAAATAGTTAACCCCCAAACTGGGGTCAAAATACTATGAAAGTGTAAAAATAGGTTTTAATACCACAAATACTTTGTAAAAAAATTATTACTGGCAATAAATTTTTGAAGGAAACAATTGTTACCATCAATACTTTAAAAAAAAAAAATATTACCAACTATACATTTTTGAAATTATTACCAGAAATACTTTTTTGAAATTATTACCAGAAATACTTTTTTGAAAAAAAAAAAACAAAAAAAAACATCCACAATAAAAATTTTGTTGGAATTAAATAACCCATTGAGATTTATATGCCACCAAACCAAACCAGAAACGATGTTCAAACTATCCAAAAAACATTTGCTACAACTGGAAGTGCAAATAAAACCATAAAAATTAGACAAGAAAGACAAAAGGAAGATTGTGAGAGTTTCAGTAGGGAATTAAGAGCCAGACAAGGAGGAGTGAATGAAGTCTTCATAGTGAGGTTTTAGTTGATACATTATACAGAAAAATTACAAAAAAAAAAAACAACTTGAGTGGGTGTATAGCAGAAAAAAAAACATTAATCAAAAAACAATGGAATAGAAGATTGAAGTGATCTAAAGAACATCTAACATGGGATGCTGGAAAATGGCAAAAAATTTTAGTGAATAATGCAAAATGGTTACATTTTAATGCAAGACACTATATAAGAAGACCAATGGTAGAAAGAAACAATGCAAGATAACACCATAAAGACAGTAAAATTTGGTGGTATATACATAATGGTGTGGAATTGCATCAAAAACATAGGTAGAAGAAAATTGGTAAAATCTGATGGAAACTTAAACAGTGTTTTAGTTTACTATGGTTTAATCTTCTGCCAGATTACAAAGATGGAGAATTTTTTCAGTATGACAATGCTCCTTGCCACACATCACATGCAACAAAAATATTTCTTGTGGATGAAGATGTTCAAATTTTAGAAGACTGGCCAGCATAAAATACTGTTGTCAAGATAATTGAAATAGTGTGGTGGGAATTGAAGAAAAATGTGCTCCAATGAAAACCACAATCTCCAAGAGCTTTGGGATTACTACTAAGAAGAATAGGGTAAGAATTCCCAATGAGAAAGTCTCAACCTTGTTACAATCAATGCCACATCGAATTGAGGCAATTATTCGAGCCAAAGGCAGCAACACTAATTACTAACTGCATACTTTGACATTTTGTACTTTCTGTAATAATAAAGATCATTTTTTGCAAAAAAAAAAAAAAAATGAACTTTTTAATTTAAGAAAAGAACTGAAAGGCAAATTTTTTTTTCTGGTTGCCTTTTTTCAGTATAACTATGCTTAAGATGCTTTATTATCCACCATACAGCACTAACAAAAATAAAATAACTTGTTTTCTGACCATCAAAGATAAAATGTACCAAGAAAAGCATACAGCTAATCACTCTCAATTTGGAGGAACAATTAATGAAGTTAATTAATTTACCAAGGTTGTCTAAAAGTTTTGCACTCCACTGTTTTTTTAGTATTTTTTATTAATTCAGTATATTAATTATACATGCAATTCATTCATTGTATGCTTATTATTTGCTTTTTACATAATGCAAGGCAAGTCTTAGTTTCTTTAAAGTTTACAATCTTTTTTTTTTTTTTACTTATGCAGTCAGTTTACTATAGCATATACATTAGAAGCACTACAAAATTTTCAGGAGGAAGACAGCATTTAAGGATTTTTTTTTCTCAAAGCAAAGAAAATGTCAGTTTTAACAAGTTAGTCACTGGTAATGAAAAATGGATTCATTATGAGAATTCAGTTCTTTATTAGAAATTGCTAGAATGTCAAATTAGTGACTATATTGTATTGAATGAAATGCTGAAAGAGACTTCCTTTTGGTCAAGGAAGGCAATTGGTGAATTTGCAGCTTGACAAATCTTCATTTTGCAAATGTAATCCAGTCAATGATCATGGAACTGACTTAAATTCTTCCAGCAAAACTTAACACTTTCAAACTCTCTGGTTTGGTCAATGAGTCTAATTAGTTGAATATATGAAAAATTCATTTAATTCATTGAATCATAAATGGAATTATCTTTTTATGATGGAATATTTAATTTGCTTCAGTAATTCTAAATGTTGAATGCACACTCCACAAGGGGAGGTGAATGTTTTGAGAGCAAAATTTAAAATTTGGGTTAGAAAAGCCTTCTGTTACTCAGAATTAAATCATTTTCAAGCTTAATAGAGTGATTATAAAAATCTTCCAATCTATTCAAATATTTAATTTTTTAGTTGTCAAGGTGGTGTGACAGAAAAAAGGAACTTAACATGAAAGGTGATGTAATGTCATAGCAAGGGAAAATACTTTACTGTTCTCTAAGATGATTAAAGAAGAGCAGATTCGTTTTGGAGGTGTTAAAATTAACAGGCCATTTCTTGCCCTATCTAACAATTAAAGGTTACTAAATAATGTTATGACTGTATATTGATAACAGATTTTGTCAAAAAGCTAGGAAACTTGTGGCAATGTCATGGCATGATTAAAATATTTTAAAAATATTTTATAAAAACAAGACAAACATTTTTTACCAAAACTAAGCAAGAGTCTTCAAAATTCAATTCAATAATTTTGCTTTTCCAGCTCATTGTCATATTTGAAATTTTTTTTTTGTTTGTTTTTTTCACAATGTTGTAAAAATATTAGAAACAAAAATTTCTTATATCTTTTTTTCTCTAACAGAGTATAGGGGAAAGAACTCTGCTGGACAGAGTTGATTCTATAGACAGTCAGGAAGATAATACAGGACACAACTGGAGTCGACAATATAGTGTGAGTATATCTGCTTTAAGAGTGTGTGTGTGGGGGGGTCCATAATGTTCGTGTGCAGTCCATAATGTTATGTGCAGTCCATGTGTTCGTGTGCAGTTTAGAGTTATAAATTGTTTAAAGTGCACACGAACTTTATGGACCCCCTATATATATATATATATATATATATATATGTGTGTGTGTGTGTTTTTGTATATTCAAATATGTTATTAAATATAACAGACAACAAATGTCTATTATGTTTGATCATGAACCATTCTAAGCTTCATATAGTGGTTTTAGTTTTAGGAGAAAATAAAGACAAAAACTGTCCAACATTTGAATATTTTTTTATTATGTTGTTCATTGATCTAAGCTTTCAGATCACATGAGCTATCATCAGAATAGTTATACAGACATTGCAACAGAGATGTTCACCATCGAAGATGACATCCTATTGTGTTTAAAAAGTTTATGTGACGATAATGGTTGTGGAATATAACAAGCACCAGACCAGATGTGACAGCAATATTCAATGCATAAGATGATTAATAAACTTAAAATTGTGTAAGATAGATTCAGGCAAGAATAATTGTTTTGCATGACACATTGAACCAACTTTCCTTGCAGCAGACTTAGCAATTGATTCAATATAATCTTTTCATTTCATGTCATTAGAAAACATTAGCTTGAGAAGGTGAAATAAGGTTAGCATCAGCCACATGCTGATGGAAGGCAAAAAAGGTTCTCTAAGATGATTAAAGGGGAGTGGTTTCGTTTTGGAGGGGTTAAAATTAACAAGCCATTTCTTGCCCCAGTTAACAACAGAATGTCATTCATTTTTTAGATCAGTTGCCAATTTGACTTTCTTGAATTGATCAGACTTACCATTAATTTGCATGTTATTCTTATTTTCAGCTATCTGTGCAACTCAAAGAGTGGGATATTCCATTTGAAGAAATAACAATTGGAGAAAAAATAGGAATGGGTCGGTTTGGTATTGTACATAAGTAAGTATTGATTTGTTAATCATTGATTTCTCTCCAATATGTGTTTCTTTTATTGTTTGGTATTTTCGTAATTATAAAGAGCAGAAAAGTATTTAATCACAAAATAACAACTTAATTGGGTTTGTTTTCCCTTAAATACTTGAATTTATTGTGTCCAGGTATTTTTTCTTAAAATATCATAAAAAATAATTTTTTGAACAAAGTTACATGGAAAGGTAAAACGAATTGTGTTTATGTATAAAGTCTAATGTGCAGGTAATAAAATTACATTTTGTGTTAATTGTTTTAAAATAACTTTTTTGATATACTTTGCATATTGAATATCCTGTAAACTAATGTGTGTATATATATATATATATATATATATATATATATATTTATTAATAAAAAAATTATTGGCAATCCGTATGTAATTTCCAAGAGGACATAGATCCGTTGAGAGCTCTGTCAAAAGACAGAGCGAAAATTATTATATAACAACAAACACTTAGAAAATCACAGGTTTTTTGGGGTTTTTTTTTTTTTTAAGTATTTGTCATGTGTGTGTATGTTTTGGGATTAAATATAGATTAGACTCTGACAGAATGTTAGGGTAACGAACAAATAAGAAAGGTTTATAAATTTAACGTTTCTCTTTTATTTAAACTTCATCAGAAAAGAACATAATTTATTACATAGAAAATACTTAGAAGGAATCCTGATAAATATTTTACTATCAATAAACACATGTAAAACACACTTTATTATATCACCAACTTTTATAAAATCCATACAGAAAAAAAAATCTAAGATTTGTCTACCTGCAACTATAAATGGTGTAACCAAAATTCTTTTACTTTCACACAAAACATCCCCACCCCAATCAACATTCAAACACTACCAGACATAAATAAAAATGTCTATTAGATTCACAAACACATACACACACACTTTTAACCAAATCATACATAAACTAACTAGAAATCTGACACACAGACGCACAAAAATTATACACATGAATGCTGCTTGACAGGACAAGTGATGTCTGTTTAACCAATGAAAGACAAGCAAGACAAAAATAAAAAATATCAGAATTTTTTTTCTTCTCCATATTTTATTTACTGATCGAGCTTAAATAAAAAGCAATTATGTTAAATTTATAAATGTTTGCTATTTCTTCTTTATTCTGTTCTATCATTCATATATAATAGTTTTTTGGGGTTTTTTTGGGATTTTTTTTAAAGTTTACCCAACTAGACCCACTGCACTTCCTTTACTCTACTGTTTTATAGGTTTGCCTCTAACAATATCTAACATTTATGAAAAAAAAACACCTGAAAATTTAAATGCTTAAATATGCTTGTTGAAACATGAACAGTTATGTGATCTATCTTGTATTTTTAATGGCAATTTCATCATCACCTTTACAAATTGAGCACACCCAAGCAAAAAACATGTGATTTAATAAATTCAGCCTAAACTAGTCAGTGATTTCATACAAGAGCCTTTGTCAGACAATTTATATTCAATATCAAAGTATTATATATTTAAGCTTGGTACAAGTACTGGTAATCTGGCTAAACAGCCAACAAGATACCTCAACCTATCAGATAAACTGAAATGTCTGTTTGTCTGCTGTAGACTCAGAAACTACCGGATGGATTTCAACCAAACATGGCATACACATAGCTTATGACACTCTCTGAATTATAATCTATCCTGAAGGTCATGGAAAGTCAAATATAAAATCAAAGAAGCCATTTCTTATTGAAGTTTAATATTCTCACATAAAAATGGTAGTAATGGAGGTAAATAAGCTTTTGGTAGTAAATTAATGTCTGGTTACTTCCTTTGTCATTTGAATAATCTATACAAATAAAATGAAGTGATTCTCTTTATTTAGACAAAATTAGTTTCCTAGCAACACCAGGTACCTCTGTCAGTTATTATATAAGGCACTTTTTTTTAGTCTTTTCTCTCTCTCTTTCTTTTTTTTTTTTTTTTTTTTTTTTTGTGTGGTCTTTTTAATGTCTCTTTAATTATACAGTGGGTTTTCAAGGAGATTCAAATTTGTCATACATGTTAAATAATTCATTAATTTCTTTAAAGTAGACATAAGAATATGAAGATTTGTATTGAACCTTTCACTATTAATATCAATTCCATATTTATCATTGTTTACTTTTGTCTGTCCAGGGGCCACTGGCATGGAGATGTAGCTATAAAGAAGTTAAATATGGATCCAGAATCTGACTACCAGGCACAATTGTCAGCATTCAAATTGGAGGTAAACATTTATTTCTTTCACTTTCATTAATAAAAGCATTGTACAACTTAATCTTTTATTTGGGCTTAATAACTCCCAAATCCTCTCTTGTGAAAGTATTTGTAGATTTTTTTATTATGTAGCACTGACATTCATAAACTTATCATGTCAACCATCACAATCCTGCATCAAGATAGGAAGGTCATTCTGTGTCATAACATAGTTGGTCAATGTAGGTAGTTACTGGGTGACCAGTAGGTCTTGCTCCATGGCTAGGTATCCAGAACAGTCGATCACGCACGAGTTCTTGTTTTTCTCGCCAGCAGTGTCCTGCAAAGCACATTCTGTGTTCATGTAAGAATGTAGAAATATCAGATATCTATAGAGCTGTGATTTAGTTGGATGTCGTCTCAAAGAGAGGTTAAGTATAGCTCTTCATATCTAAGTGTAAGTTCCATCAAGCTTAGACTATGGTTTTGGTTAATGTCCAGGCAGTGGTACTGTACATTAAAACTGCCTCTACAGTGGCTTGAAAGAATCTCGGCTTGAGGTTTTCTTGTAGATTAGATTTTGTTTACATCTTTATCCAATCTTCTTCATGGAGACTGACCTCTTGTTCTCAATTCATTCTAAAACATGCAACAGATGTAAATCTTGAGCTTAACTTCTGAGCAAATTAAGTAGAGTCTAGGAGTTTATATATGTCCGTATTGATTGACTGACCGTGAAGAAGGGGTAATGATATAAGATCTGAAACCCCTAATCATCCATGATGCTTTGGCACACATCACTGACAATGTGTACCAAAGCATCAAACCAATGTATTTAACAAAAATGTATATATACTATTTTCAGACCATCATGAATTAACTAGTTTATAAACTTTTGATTTTTTTAACTGAATGAAAAATATTTGTGCATCCTTTTGAATTTGTTCTTGCTCTGAAATGTGTCTTGAACTTTTAATCACTAGTGAACAAATTCTGAGAAATCAGTAGCAACAATCAGGGTAACAATTTTAGCTATTTCCGGAGTTTTTAAATTGGAAAATATTTAAAAAGAAAAAAAAAAAATAGGCTCTGATAATGAAATGTTGGGCGGGGGGGGGCATTGTTCTGTTAATGGGTTAAGGTAGATAACTCAATTCACAAAATTCGTTAAAATAAAATATATACACAAACCACACTTTCGCAAACCTCTCTTTAATATATATCGGAAGCAACATACAAAATCTGTAGTAGCCGATTCAGTTTGTAAGTCCCGCGTGCTATGGAACAGTGTTGTGGTAATGCTGGATACAATTCACTGCTTTGTGAGTTCACTGCTAGTTGGCGGGCTGTCATTTTTTTCATCAGTGTAACCACGCATGTAGCTTATTGCTACATGGCTCTTTCCCCTTTTTTTTTATATGTGAATGTGTTTAAATGGTTTTATATACATCATTTTCTATAACCATGTTTACTGGAGGGAGACTAGAAAAGCAGAAAAGGGTTAATTTAACAGTAGCACCAAAATAGTGTATATTTACAGTGTACAGATATTTTACAGTGTCAGATTGGATAGTGTAGTTGCTTAAATGTACAGTACTATATTATTCCTTTTTCTTTCATAATTGCTGATATTAGTCATTAAATACTTAGTGTTGGTAACTAAGAACAATCAGCATTATTGGGCCAATTTTTCCCCATTTTTATCCATTAAAATGATAGATGTATGTAGAGAAACAAATTCTCAGAAATTGCAGAATCATTAATCTTAAATGGAACCTGGGTTTTTAATAATAAATAACAAATCAATTTTTTGTTTTTTCTCTTTCAAAACTTGATAACTGTCTCCCGATTTGGTTAAACATTTTAATAAATATAGCAATAGCATAACTTAGTTATTTTCTTAAAATTTGTTTTTACAAATATTTGTAGTTATTTTTCCTTTTAGGACTCGAAAAAGAATTGAAAACAAAAATGTTTACATAAAAAAAAAGAAAACTGGTTCTTCGATTTTTCTGAGAATATGTAAGCTAGTCTATTTTTAAATATTTTAAAACTTTTCTTAGAAAATAATTATTATAGCATAATGTATTGCAAATTTCTCATAAAATACTATAAAAATGTAAAAAAAAAAAAAATGGAATTTACCAAAATTTGAAACGGAAAATTGGGGGCCCTATTTATCTGTGTGTGTGTGTGTATATATATATATATATATATATATACACACACACACAGCAAAAACACTTTATCTAACTGCACACAACCTTGCTTTTGACAGGTCTCTTTAGGTGGCAGGCAATAAGTGTTTGTAAAACCATACTACAATTATATAACTATACCACTGGATGTAAAGGAGAGGAGGTGTAGAAAAAAAAATTCATTTGGGGTCACAGAGTCCGAGGATATTTTTGCACATATGTCTACGCCTTGACATTATTTTTACATATATGTCTACACCTTGACATTATTTCAGTTCTGTTGTTTAACAGCATACTGCTGTTCTTATAAGTTGCTATAACCAGTTTTTCTTCTTGGCACAGCTTACAACTTCTACCACTTGTTCTGCTCAGTTTGACATCTTTTAAGGTACTACGCTTTATGCTTGGGCCTCTGTCATGTTCATCCTTTAATTTCAAAACGTGATCCACCAATTTTGTATTGTACCTACGTTTCTCCGCCCTGAAAGTGGAAATGTGGTTATACCAATGTTTCTTGAATGTGCCTTCGGTACAACCTATAAAGATATTCTTCTAGTTACTGTCATTGCTAACTTCAGCCTGGTCGACCACTTCTTCCATACAGCACATCCCATTTAGAGGACAATTTTTTTAATCCTACAGTTACCTAAACTGCTTTTTTCCTTATTTCTGGAATCATTTATATTTAGTCTTAGCATTATGCTTTTTTTACCAAATTACTTACATCTATAGCTTAATTTAACAGTGTTCCTCTTGAAAGCCTTTGATAGTTCAGTGGACTTAGGGAAACGCTTTTCTAATAGGCCAAAAAATATTTTTCCAGTGTTAATTTTAACTTGCATATTGAAGTGGGAGTTGAACCAAATAATGTTTCTGGTTTTCCACCTGTTGTTCATATTTTGAGGATAGGCATGAGGTTTAAAATTCAGGTCAGCATCGTGCCTCTACTCCTTTAATGCTGCCAAACATATTCTTTACTTTTCTTCAAACATTTCAAAGAATTTCTTGACAACCTGTATTCAACTTCTTTCCGGGATGTACTTGATTGTTGAGTGGTTAGACTTTTTTATATATATATATATATATATATATATATATATATATATATATATATATATATATATATATAATGTTAAAGTGGTGTTTGGCTTTGTGAATGTCGAGACTGTACCAACCAATAGATTTTACTCAACATTTAAGTATTGGACCACTTTGCTGTTCATTTCGACAGTGATGTTGAAATTTAACTTAATAAATAGTTTGTACAGTTTTTTTCTGATGGGAGTCATTGGTTCTTTTGTTATCAAGCATTACCATCAAGCCATCATCTGATAGATACCATGGCTGTCAATATGGACAATTTTGTTTATTTTGTTCAAGATGAATATATCCATCAGCTTGGACTCTTCGGCCCCATCAAACGATCCTTAGGAGATGCCGAAATTACCACATTTGGACTTTTTTCATCCATGCTTCCCCTTCATGGAACAACGCAGGCTTATGGCAATGTAACACCCCCTCAATCTGTTGGGGATTTATAGTAACAAAATTCTTTGCAAAACATATGGCATTAAGCAAGTTTTTCTCAGTGATGGAAGGGTAGAAATCTTTAATATCATTTTTGATTAAATACCTTTTTGCCCTTATCTTTAATTTCATTAAACCATGATACGTATTCACTGATGCCCTGCCATTGGTCCACTTGTGTGGACACTCTAAGCGACTTGCAAATTTTCTTTAAGATTTTATAGCTTATAATAAGTTCCGTTCTTGCTGGATTAATTAAACAAAAAGAAGTGCAACTGAAGAAATTATCCATATGGTCTTTGACTGTCAGGAATGCCCTATTTTGTGTATAGTTTGCATCAAGCAATTTTTGATATACATCTGTTTTGTGGTACAGTATTTTTCTGGCCTCTTAACAGGCTTGTGTGTGTGTGTGTGCGCGTGTGTGTATATATATATATATATATATATATATATATATATATATATATATATATATATATATATATATATATACATACACAATGAATAACCAATATATATAAAGTTATCCATTGGTATAATCCAAGTGAGTCCTATTAACACAATGTAGAATTTAAAATATCAAATGTTAAAACTGACTCACAAAGAGTGCTCAATGTTTATTTTCATTAAACAATTTATTATTAAACATTATTATTTATTATTATTTTTATTAAACATTTATTTTCATTTTATACAATTGGAATTAAGATACCATTAGTGACTGATCATTTTCACCTGTGAATTTTAAATTTAAAATTCACAGGATTCTTCAAACTGTTTATGTTGTCATTCCAATTGTATGAAATATATAGGGCGGCAATAAAGTCAGTATGCAGTTACTTGCAATAACAATTAAGACAAACAATTAATCAACAGTCATATTTATTATTAAAATGGTTCTGGTTAATAACAATAAAATGCTATAGTAAACAATACTAGATTAATTACTGATACTGTTCGAATTGCAAGCCACCTGCTTCAGGGCTTTGCTTTTTTTATTATAAGTAACTGTATAGTGACTTTATTGCCTCCCTGTATGTGAAACTCACCCAATATAAATACAAGAGCCACTCAAGATAGATTGTTACTGTTAAAATGGTTATAATGAATAAGGTATGAGTGAAAGAGGTGGTGGTAGGACGTGAGGATAAGGAAGACCTTTGACTAGAAGTGATTTCATATTGAACAGTCTAGGGATATTTTTTTTTAATCATTTCACCTCAAGCAAGGGAATAAAGCCACTGAGTGAGAGAGAATATGAGGAAAATATACTATTAAGAAGAGAAGACAATAAAACAACAAGAATTAAGAAAACAGATGATAACAGTTGACATTTCATTTAAATTTTTGAGCATCAAAGTTGACTGGTAAGCAAGAGGCTGGAAGAGAATTCCACAAGTGAGAAGTGCGAGAGAAGAAACTGTTAACATAGAACTTATGATTACATCTAGCCATTTGAACTGTAAAATGATAGGACCTTGCTGCCAATCTAGTACTGCACTTAAATTCATAAAGTCTAGGTACCATAGAGGAAAGTTCATCTGAACAATTACCATGAAAATATTTATAGAAAAGGCACAGGGAAACTATTTGATGGTGGTGGGAAAGTGACTGAAGCCAAGGTGCCAGGTCAATACCAATAACTTTACTGATTCTTTGGATATTATATATCATTGGTTAATATATATATATATATATATATAATAGTTTTTTTTTTTTTTTTTTTTTTTATAACTATCTGATCAATTTCTTCTGAAGTCTGTCCTTTTATTTGAAGAACTGATAAATGTTAGAAAAAGAAAAATCCCAATTATTATGAATATTCAAATGCTTAACAAACTCAGATAAGAAAAAAGAATTCAGTTAAGTTGCTTTTTATTTTCAGGTTGCAATGTTGAAAAAGACGAGGCATGAAAACTTGGTTCTGTTTATGGGGGCCTGCATGAAACCCCCTGATCTAGCCATTATTACCAGGTAAGATAAGATTGGTGCCAACTGCGTGTACATGGAGAGTTTATACAATATAGACCTTTGTAGCTACTGCTGCATGTAAACAATATAGTATCGAGAAAATATTAAATTCAGAATAGAAGGGTAGGTTGGAAAATTCAGCAATCATACACCATTGTGCCCATTAAAAAACCAGAGTGTGAAAAGGATGGTTGTTCCCTTGACACCGCCATTATTTTAACTACCTTCACTCCTCGACAATGTTTATTGTTTTAAAAAGCAGTGATTAAAATTGTAATAAAACCTAAGCATACAATGAAAGTGAATTTATACATTTTTTATGTTCTTGAGAATTTACAACAAAAATATTAAACACTATTTATTAGATTGTTTATTTTATAATCTTATGTTTACAATATTCTAAAAACTGATACAATTAAAGCTAATGCAATATTTATCATTTACCAATTCATCAAGAAATAAATATGAAAACAATTTTAATTCATAAATTTATAAACATTTAGTTAGTCAGTTATGTGCCATGTGTGTATAATGCACAGCACATAACTTTTGATACATGACTGACGAGGCAGTTTTTTTCCCCACAGTAGGTTTCCATTTCTTTCTGCGGTAGACCAGCTGTCCTGCTGTTTACCCATAGCTGGGAGAAGAGGATTCATACCTTTCCCAAGGGTATTAGCATGTAAGTGAATGTAATGGATTCGACTGGAATTTGAACTTTGCTCTCCGATTCCTCAATCCGAGATGCTATCCATTACTCTACCATGCCTCCTCACTGTTAGGAAGCAAAAAAAATGGTTTTAGTCAGGATAGTTTTTAAAAAAAAAAAAGACAAAACTGAAATAGCTGGGAAGGACTATTTTAGTTACAGTGGGTGGCAATACAACTAAAATTAAATTTTCTTTGTTGATATGTCTTCATAGCCAAATTGATGAGTGTGTTTAGTTTTATTAGAATGGCCTGAATGTTGGGATAAAAAAAATGATAAAAATAAGTTGGAAGATAAACTAGTCTGCTGGTTCGATATTTAATAAATTGATATCATTGGTGTCCAGTACTGAAAAATTGTTTCTTTGGGAATAAAGAGGCAAAATAAAAAAATATATATATATAAGTTTTTGAAGTAATGTGTCTATATCTCTTCAGATGAGGTATTATAATTATTTACATTATTCAGGCTATTATCCTCATCTTCACTGCCATGTCCACAACGTTTCAGCCTTCAAACCGAACCCTTTATTTCGTCCACTGGGGTAGATTGTTTTACTTCCACATGCCCTGCCTCTTCCATCTCAGCTTTAACTCAACTCTCCAACTTTTGATTCACCATTGTAGCCCAGTATTGAACCCACAACTCTTTGGGTCTATTCATTGGATCTAACCAATGCCTTTATCCACTTGGCCTTGAGGACATCTGCGTGTATGAATTTCTGGGACGTATAAACCTAATGTCTCAGCAACCATTTTTTACCAGTGCTCATATTGCAATTTTTATGTTATTATTGTTATTATTATTATTATTATTATTATTTCATTTTTTACCAGAGCTTATATTGCAATTTTTTGTTGTTATTCATTGTTTTCTCTAGCGCTCCTTATTACTGGTTCCCATATTGTATTCATTTCTATGCTTGGTCGACTCAGGAGATTTTTGTGACTTAGCATACCACCAGACACACGTGGCATTGTGTGGTCATAACTATGTTAAAGATATACCGTAACCATTTCTTTTCTGGTTTGTAATAACTTCAATTTTCAACCATATCATGATAGTAATTGTTAATTTAAATTCCTTATTTAATCCTGTTTTTTTTTTTTTTTTTTTTTTTTTTGTTCAGAAGACAATGAGTAGAATTCTACCCTCCAACCAAAATATCCAAGAGTCTTGTTTTAATGGATGTTTAATAAACATAAACTAATCCTTAAGTGTTTTTTTTTATAAAATTCAAGCTATCGATTTTTTAATAAGCTTCCCATTTAATCTTACTCTTTTTATTTGTAATTTCAGCTTTTGTAAAGGCAAATCGCTCTATTCGAGCATTTATGAATTTCGTCAAAAATTCCAATTCAGCAAAACTGTATATATTGCTTCTCAGATAGCACAGGTGAGTGCAAATCTCTACACTCCTCTCTTTCTCCCATCCATCTCTCTTTCCCATTTCTTCTTTTTCTCTCAATTTTTATTGGTCAAGTGATATTAAATAAAAACTGTATTTACTAATCATAAATGGAAAAGCTTACCATAATTCATTGTCCCCCCCACCACCACCACCACCATATTTTAAAAAGAATTAAAAAAAAAGTTTTTTTGCATTGATTAAAATGCTGGTTTTTTGTAAATACTGACATACATACATGACATTATCAGAAAATAAGAGTAGTAACAATAGTAAATTTTAAATTTATTGGTAATTTTCTAACATTTCCTCAACAAGTGTCTTAAGATGATAAAAGCCAAAGTACCTAAAAGTCAATAAAATTTTAGAATGCTTAAAATATTTTAAAGATTACAGAGTAATTAAAAAAAAAAATTATAAAAAATTTATTGTATTCATTATGTAATTTTGTAACAATTATTGTCTCCTTAGATAAATCTCCCAAACATCAGGTTGTTGATAAATAAACACCTCATAAAAACACCCACCTCTGTGTTGAAAGATGCTTTTCTGTGACATTTTAAACTAAAAGTAATATTTGTTTCAATTCGGATTAATTAAACTTTGAATCGGGTAATTTTTCTCAAATAATGTTTCAGAAAAGTATATTTTTGAAAGATTTTTTAAAAAAGAGAATTATGTTGTATTGACAGATTTGTCAATATGATTGATTTTTTTTTTTTTTCAGGTGCTAACTAGTAAATTTATTAAAACCTTACACTCAGAACACATAAAATGACTGTCAGGTAATAATTAAGTACACCATGTTACACACACACACACACACCCATATGTATATGGGATAAAAATATATAAATATTTATATAACAACAATTTTAGGAAAATCAATGAAAAAGTGGAAAAATGCATCCGTTGTTCACTGTAATAAACCTGACCACAATTTCAAATTAAAAAATACTACTTTAATTAAAGGTGGAAGCAATTTACTGTGACGAAAGTGTATAAAAAGTGCTTTAATTGTGAGATCATGCACAGTAAATTTGAGTCCTAGTTTTTGCAGCATTTCACCTTCTTGGTAGAACTTCTATTATCACAATATGGGATACTTAATAGTGAAAGTGATAAAAATATAAAGAGAAACTAAATTAAATTGGCTAGACTATATACCAAAAAACATCTAAAAAAAAAAAAAAAAAAGTTTTTTTTAATTCAAAAGATTAAAAATTCAGCGTCCCCTTTCCTTTGTGCAGGTGTAGTTACACCAATGTAAACATCACTTTAGTCTGATGAAGTCCTAAAGGATGAAACATGTCACATGAAAAATTTTTCCCCACTTTGTTATTGATTTCCTTTATTTTTATATATATATAATAGGCTCAAACACTAATATTCCGTGGTTATAATTTATTACATTGGAATTGTAATCATGATCTAATTCATGGTGGCCTGACAATTGCTTCTAACATGAAACCGCCTGTCGCCTCTGAGTGTTGACTTGTTCACTTTTATGTTTATATTTACATACGCTCTATCGCTGATATTAAGCACTATATCCCATAAATATAGCACACCTTAAAACCATATTTCTTCATTCATATATATATATATATATATATATATACATACATACATACATACATACACAACTGCATTTTTTAAAATGTGTTCTCTCTTGTAGGGCATGGGTTATTTACATGCACGGGGAATTGTACATAAAGATTTGAAGACCAAAAACATCTTCTGGGAAGAGACAGGCAAAGTTGTAATCACAGACTTTGGTCTCTTCAATCTCACTAAGTGGTGTCATGGAAACAGGTAAGAATTATATGATCAGGTCCTCAGAAAGAATTCTTTAGATCTGTTGTTCTCAATCATTGGGGATGAAAGCGGGACTATTGGACAGTTTTTTTTTGTTTTTGTTTTTTTTTTAGGTGGGGGTTTGCAATCATTCTAGGCAATGGTGTTCTGAAATATAGTGAGAAGGGAAAAAACAAAATAAAGGATAGCTCAGAATAACTGCTTTAGGTGTTCTCTGAATTCAACTCTAATTTCCCCTCCCTCTTTTGGTATGGATGTGCAGGTGGTGTAATGGATAACAGCTTGGAACAAGAAATTGGAGAGCCGATTTCAAATTCCTGCCAAGTTTGTTACATTTGCTTATGCACAAATATGCTTGGGAAAGGGAAAAAACTTATTTATATCCGTTTCATCTCCCACTTATGGGTTACATAGTAGGGCTTGTCTGAATAAATATCATTGTAATTTACAAAATATTCTTTATGCAATATTCATTTGCAAAAAAAAAAAAAATTATTCTTACAATCTCCAAAAATATTTCAGCTTTAAATAATACATAAAGGGTTGATAAACCATAAAACACTAATGAAACCCAAGAAATCCCTTTTCGATTTATTCAAATAAATATATATAATTAAAATAAAAATATATATATATTTCGATAAACGAAAAATCACCCTTGATAATGATTAGCCAAAAGTGCTTGGATTCACAGATCATTTGGACAGGTTTTACACACTCTGTCCAAAAAAAATCATCTTATAAATGCAAGATAAATATAAAAAGCTTCATGCCAATGCATTGTCAGCTGTCTTTAATGAAACCTGTATAAAAAAAAAGGATTGCTGCCCAAATACACGATATCTCATATATATATATATATATATATATATATATATATATATATATATATATTTATTTATAACTAAATGTTCACCAAATACAAGGCCAAAGAACTATTCATGCTAGAGGGATACTAAATGAAGTTCTTGTATGGGTGTAGATAGGTGAAGTAAGTGCATATTATGTAGATATGTATGATAGGTAACAGTTGACACTAGGTGTGAAGAGGCTAAGCTTGTAGTATTTGGGGAAGCATCCTCTCAGGAGTCTGTTCCCTAAAGTAGCAGCTCTTGAGAAGATCTCCAAATGGAACATCTTTCTTATCAATGAGATACAAAGGGAATGTGTATGGTACTCCCCTGTCTAAATAACATGGTGGATCTAAGCTGTAAAGTCTTCTAACAAATAAATAGTGTTTTTGATATAGCTCTTTTTCTTTTAGACTTTAGCTTGGCATATAGATATTCAGGGTTTGACACTAGTTAATGTAGAAATTATTTTGTAAAGAGATTGGCCATAATATACATTGGGGTGCTGAAAAGTAAAGTTCTCAGCCTGAGGATGAAGCCCTTCAGAAAAAAAAAAAAAAAAAAACTTGTTTGGTTAGATTTTAGGAAGCGGTTCATGTTGCAAAATTTTCAGCACCCCTTGTAGTTTTAGACTTGATTTTTTTCATTTTTCTTAATGCTTTTTTTTTTTTTTTTAAATATTTTTTGCTATACAAGGCCCGAGAGCCACTCAAGGTAAAGTGCTACTCAATGGAATTGTTTTATGGATGTAAGAATTGTAAATTATGAAGATATGTTGAATAAGGTAATGGATGACCCGAGATTTTGGAGTGGTTAAGATTGTAGTGAGTGTGTAGCCTCTTCCACAAAGCTTCTTTCTTCTCTGAATGGAACTTCCTTCTTACCAATGAAATATGAGGAGAAGTAAGATGGCTTACCCCTGTGTATAGTGGCATGGGGGTGGGTCCAACCTGTAAAGTCCAATCCTTAGTTCCAACTGGTGGAACTAGGGATTGTAGCTTATCTAAATATTTTCTATGGAAATAGCAAGAGACTTGCAATGTTGTGTATGTGAGAAAGGGGTTGTTCCTAAAAAGATTTACTCTTCCCTAAAATCATTGAATTTTAAGACCATATGAATATATAATACCTTCCAAAGTTTAAGAATTACTGTATTGGCCAGTGTCAAGGAGACACCCAAGTTTAAAGTACAAATTTTTTAGAGAAAAAAAGAAACATGAAAATAAGGTTTCAGCAGTTTCCCCCCCTACCTTATGTTTTGTGAAGGGTTTAGCAACATGTCAATCATCTTAAACCCCTCATGAACTGGATTTTATCATTTTACCCTTCTCTCTTAATTCCTTGGTACTACTAGTCTGTTGGCTCCCCTATCCTAGTCTACCATGGGAATATTCTGTACATATACATATTTTATAATACTTTATTTACAACCTTAAATGGTGTATAATTGATAAATTTAACTAAGAGATCACATACAAGAATCCCATTTAATATTTGGCATAGATAACCTTCCTCTGGGGTTAGCATAGGCCTATGAAAATCCTAACTTTCATCGTCAAGGACGCATGGCAAATTTTCAAGACTTATTTCAGGGAAAAAAATCTGCATCCTTGATGCCAGCAAATACAATAGTTAAAGAATTCTTATTTCTTAAAGTTCATAGGATTATGATGTGAGAGTTACAATAAAAAGCAATGTAAATTAGGTGACTGAAAGGTTAGTCAAAAATTAATACTAGCAATGTTTAATTTAAGAAATTCATTTATTATTTGTGTAAACAAAATAATGGCATAGTCATGATTAATTAAGGTGAAGCATATGTGACTGATTTGAGCATGATGTATTGCTTCATAGCCAAACTAGTAACGATAAAGGGTTCCAAGGATAATTGATTCTAGTTTAAATCTTGCTGAGGGCTTATTCTTTGTTCCATGTTGCTTATGTAATGGTCATAAAAGAATAATTTGGGAGTTGCAATAAAAAGCAACAGAAATAAGATTGAAGAGCAACTAGTCAAAAATTAATCATAATGACAATGTTACAAAAAAAAAAAAAATCTCTTCTAGTTAAGAATTTGATAAGGTGACTAGATGCTGGTTGGGTGGACAAGTGTGGGTAGTCTTGTTAATAATAAAAGGAAGATTCTGTCTGTTGTATCTGATATTTGAAAATGTTTTCTAAGAATTTTTTGTAAGAAAGATTTATCCAGTTAAGTGTTGAAACCCTGGGACTAGTCCACTTATCTATTTTACTACTGCCTGTGTAACAGAACTGATCAGCTTTGAAGAGTAGCAAATGGCTTGTACAAAATTGCTCATATAAACAGTCTTATTCTACTTACCTCTTAAGCTGTATAATTCTTTTTGGCATGTCAGCCTTGCCAGCAGGTAGGTCCTTGTTTTACACAAAGATAATGGTGACAATATTGGCATTTGGCAGGATTGGATTGGATTGGCATCTCAATGAGTTTTCCTGTGGACATAAAAATGTTTAGAATTATTCACAGAAATATGTAAACAAAGCTTGAGTCCCTATGTGTAAAGGGTTATACTTTGAAGATTTTAAAATTGAGATGTTTTTACTGGTACTAATAGGGATTATACAACACAGGAGCATTGTACTAGTAAAACTGGCACAATGGGTGAAATACCACACTCTCCTTTGAGGTATATACATTTAACAAAATCCTAAGCATGAAATAACACAAGGGATCTTAAACCACACTACATATGCCATTTCTAGATATCATTGCCCATAAGCTCTCAGCAGTCTTATTGCAAATCCTAATATCTTTTTTGCCTTACAGCAATATTGGTTCCTGTACGATAAGTAACATAGAGCCTGTTCAGTACCAAGATGTGTGACTGCTTGAGAATACCATGTGCTGTAAGCTTGGATGGTGTAATGGATAATGACTCAGCTCTTTTAATCAAAGAGCCTACTTCCAATTCCCATTGGGTTCATTATATTCATTTATTGGGAAAGGCATGAATCTACCTCTTCTGCCCCTAGCTATGGATTAATTAGTAAGACATGTATCACTAAGCCATTATCTACAAAAAAAAAACAAATTCTTACTATTTCTCATTATTTCTCAAAAAAAAATTTTCTGGCTTTAAATAACCTGCAATGGGTTGATAAGCCGTAGCAAAACAAATCAGTCCTAATCCTTTTTCCCCCCACCTACATTATGACCTTATATAGGACCACAGCTATTGATTCTCACACCTTTAATCAATGCTGTTGGTCCAGTTTCAACAACACAAATTCTGTGGATTTTTGGTGAGACATAAAGGAATTTTTGACCTCCTATTTTTATTGACTCTAATGTGATATCAATGTCCCCAATGACTGTTTAGTATTCAACTATTTTTTATTTGTTATAAGGACATGAATGGCTGGTAAGAAAAAAGGCTTGTAGATTTACTTTTTGCTTTATTACAGGACTTTTACAATGGTTTATTACATTAGACTTTTACAATACTTATAGTTTTACAGGTTTTATTACATAGACTTTTGGTTTATTACATTATAGACTTTTACAATGGTTTATTACAATAGACTTTACAATGGTTTATTACATTATAGACTTTTACAATGGTTTATTACATTATAGACTTTTATGGTTTTTGGCCTTACATTATAGACTTTTACAATGGTTTATTACATCTTTTACAATGGTTTTTACATTATAGACTTTTACAATGGTTTATTACATTATAGACTTTTACAATGGTTTATTACATTATAGACTTTTACAATGGTTTATTACATTATAGACTTTTACAATGGTTTATTACATTATAGACTTTTACAATGGTTTATTACATTATAGACTTTTACAATGGTTTATTACATTATAGACTTTTACAATGGTTTCCAGACTTTCTCCTCTATCATTCAACCTATTTTCTTTAACTAGACAATTTGTTTTAAACCTTGATATTGATGTATAACTAATTTCTTGCAATTAATCTCAAATTCTCAAAATTCTTTTAAAACCATAATCTTGACAAGTGGCTCAAGTCTCAGAATTTGAAACTTTCTATAATTCAACATAGAATGGTATAAAAATAAAAAAGTTGACTAACATTAAATTCAAGTAACCATTAACCTTAAACACCCTTTAGGCAACAGTGTCTAAACTCCATTCTTGGAGGGGTATGTCCCTGTGCTGGTAGTATCACAGCTACGACTAGCTTGGACCAGCTCTGACAAGCTATGACCAGCTAAGACCAGCAGCCCGAGTGAAGACACTCAGCTCCCCACGTTAAAAACCGACCTTGTGTCACAACCTGACTCAGTGGGGAGTCAAGTAAATACAAAAATGCAAAATGGATCATCCCAAATATAGAGAAATTAATTGCGTTAAATTGTCCACACAAGTCTTTCTTTCTTTCTTTTTCTTTTTTTTTTTTTTTTTCCTTTAAATTAACGAGTAAAGTACTTATTTTGAATTTCATTTACTGAGTATCTCGGTAAACAAACATATTCTTGTTCTTCAGGAAAGGGGATTGCCTGGCCATTCCCCAAGGCTGGTTATGTTATTTGTCTCCAGAGATAATGAGGTCTTTGCGAGCAGGAAACACTCAGGCGTCTAACACCGACCTGCCTTTCACTGAAAAATCAGATGTATATGCATTTGGGTGAGTGACTAAAATTTTATTTACATTTTTACCTTCTATTTTGTTTTTTTGTTGTTGTTTTGTTTTTTGTTTTTTTCAACAGGCCTATAAGGATAATCTTGTTCACTAAAAATAACTTTTCTTTTTTTTTCATAGACTTCATACCTTTTAATGATTAATGTGTTTTGTAACATTGTATTGAGCACTTCCCAGCATAAATTGAAAAGAAAAAAATTGGTCTAATTTTTTATTGAATGTCTCTGTTCTGATCACTGAATTTGTTTATACTTTTAACAGTACGGTTTGGTATGAACTGCTATGTGGAGAGTGGCCTTTCAAGCAACTGCCTCGGGAGAGTATAATCTGGCAAGTGGGCCGTGGGATCAAACAGTCGCTATGTCACATCATCACATCCAGAGATGTTAAAGTAAGTCTCCCTCTCTTTTTCTTCTTTACCGTCCTGAGTATGATGATAAACTACATCTGGTGAAAGTATAAAAATACTTTTTTTCTTTTTAGTAAGAATACCAGCAATATATTTTGACAATAAATAGTATTTTTGGAGGATTTTTTTTTTTTTTTTTTTTTAAGGTAATAATGCCACTAAGACGCAAGGGAGCTACTGGGAGTGAAAGAGAATGAGAAGACTTTAGAAGGAAAGAGAAACCCAATTCTCAGCAGGAAATATATTTTTGTTTAAGGCAACCTTTCTTTGCAATTAGTGCTCAATATGGACAAATAACAGATCTAATGATGATAAACAAAATAAGTAAATACTTTATTAATTTTATATAATAATGGTCAGCTACTTGTTTCCAAGCACACTTGTCTGCTAGAGTGGCTAACTTAACTCTATTTCAAATGCTGGCTCAACACATTTGTTTGATACCCGCTGAGAACCCCCTCCCTCCACTCCTCACTCTGATACTTCAACTTTGCTGACATTTTTTTTTTTTTTTTTTTTTTGCATAATCTTCTGGCATCATCAACAAAGCCAGCACACTTAAACTCTTGGTCACAATGACTTATAAATTTATACTAGCACAAACATTGATGGCCTCTGCATACCCAATCTCACTCACTAGGTTTGGGTCAGCCCATGAAGTGGTTTTCAAACATTTTCGAACAGTGCTGTATGAGATCGCCTTCCCAAGCCGATAACATCAAGAAGTCACCTCCCTGACAAATTGACCAGGGTGAGATTTGAACCTGAATCTCATGATCAGAAAGCAAATGTTCTAATCACTTGACCATGTGCTCATATAATATCATTTTCTGTGAGAAGGTGGGGTTCTTCAATAAGTTTGTCAGTTTAATGAAGAAAATTTTTACACTCTTCTTATCTTCCTTGCAAAATTTTTACACTCTTCTTATCATCAATGCACTTAATTCAGTGGTGAATATTAAACACATAGCTCAAACATTATACTGTGAAAATTTCAGATCAAAATTTAGCTAATTACAGTATCAGGCTTATTGATAATGGATGAGTGGGGAGGGCTTTATTCAACCTCAAAAATCGGCCTCAGGATGTTCCAACTTTTGGCATCACCACTTTTAACTTGTGTTCTTCCTATTTGTTTCACCTTACAATTTTTCTTTTTTTTATATTTGCAGGACATCTTAATGGATTGTTGGGCTTTCAAACCTGATGACCGACCTGAATTTAGCCAAATTCTGAAGGCATTGGCACGGATACCAAAGAAACCCTTGATACGGAGTCCCTCCCACCCTGTCCATCTTTCAAGGAGTGTGGATTCTGTATATGTTGCCTAGAATATTTGTGAAGGGAATGGCCCTGTCCTTCGCTCTCTCAATCTCTCTCTCTTTCTGTTCAGTCGGTAGGAACAAGCGAATGGGACAATTGCTGAACACCCTCTTGGTGTGCTTGTGCGTATACGAAAGGAATGATTGGAACATCAGAAGAATGGATGGATGGATGTATAAACAATTTACTGACTTTCAGCATGGAATCATACACCCCTGTCCATTTGTCCAACAGGAATAGGAGCTGTCGTTGTCCAGCCTACCCTTCTTCTCCCGTTTGCCTCTCAACATCAGCCTTCTCTTTCCTTCCCTCCTGACCCAGGACTTGCGTTTTCTTTGGTTTTTTTTTTTTTTTTTTTTTCTTAGAAGCACCTTAACTATCACTATTTTTTTTTTTTTTTTTTTTTACCAGTTAGCTTCATACATTTTACTACCATCTCCTCCCCCTTATGACCTTTCTTGTGACCTTTCTCCATAATAGTTACTATTATCACCATTTTTTTTTTTTTTTTTTTCATCTATGATTGACCCTTTGTTTTCTCTTGGCCGTAGAAATTCTAACAGTCTTTTAGGAACCACTACTTAAATTACACAATTATATTCTCCGTCCGAAATTGATTAATTTAACAAAGATCTACTTGATATGAAACTAGTAATGCAATTATAGTTACTTCTACTAACAGTTAATCATGCTGCTACCAGGCTACTTAATTTGAAATGCCTATTACTAGGACACCCTGGATCTGTTACTCTTGAATTATCTAGTTGCTATTAATTGTATTACTGTCATCATCATCATCATTATCATCATCTTCATACACTACCAGTCTTCTATGCAGGATGTTTTTGTTATTACTACTACTATTTTTAAATGTGACTTTGTAAGTATTATCGTAGTATTAATTATCCACTTTATAAGCTCTGAATGGTGTTTATTGACGATAATTGACTAATCAGTACTACTTTCTTGAACTGTTATTGCTAAAAGCGTCACCGTTACAGTATTATACAGGAATATTTAGCCACTGTTATTTTTATTGCTACTCTAACTTTCTTAGCTTTTTATTAAAAACAACTAACACAAAAAAAAAAAATAGTTTTCCCTTCCTGTCAAAAAATAAAATATTTAAGTAATTTTGCAATTGCCTTGTACTTATAAAATATCAAAAAACATTGTTGGTCTGCCTTTTCTTGTTTCTGTTTAATACTTTCCGAATAGTAAACCAAAGTATTAATTAGGCTAACAATTGATCCTCTGCTTCATCTCTCCTGACTATAAGTGAAAATCTAATAAATAAAACAAATTCTTAGTATATGAAACATGTAAACAGTAAAAGTTTGGTATTTCTTCTACATTATCAAATCATTGGATATCAGTAAATTGCAATAGCTATGCAGTAGAATCTTCTAGTGGCATATAAAAGTTTTATATGCATTCTCTCTCGCATGCACTCTCTCTCTCTTGCTCGCTCTCTCTCTCGCTCACACACTCTCTCTCTCTCTCTCTTGCTCGCTCTCTCTCTCTTGCTCGCTCTCTCTCTCTAACACGCACTCTCTCTCTCTAACACGCACTCTCTCTCTCTAACACGCACTCTCTCTCTCTAACACACACTCTCTCTCTCTATCACACACTCTCTCTCTCTATCACACACTCTCTATCGCGCGCACTCTCTCTTTCTTACATACACAGAGTACAGTTTACAGTCTTTATTCACACTTTATAAAAATATCTGTTTGTTAATGGATATCATGCCTTAAATAAATCACTTCTTTTTCCCCCTCTTGAGATAAGTTTCCCCCATCTTTATTCAGATCATCATCTACTCCATCAGAGAGAGATTTTGAAATTGTTGCAGCTACATATTTTTGTTAATACTTCTAAACTTCCTATTATCTAGCTAGCCAGTTGGTCTTATGCAATTGATCAAAATTCACTTGGTACATAAAAATAAGTAATGTTCAGGACACATTCAAAATAAATGCATTTTTTGTTTTAAAAGTGTTGGTGCCTTTTCAATCCCCCCAAAAAAAGGCTAGTTGAACGAGCAATTTGGAAATACTCTCTGTCCCATAATAGTTATTAGATTTAGTTTATGAAATGTGTTTGCAGATGTCAAAATTATTATGGGATGAGTAATTCCTTGATTTTTAAAGTTGCTTTCTTTATGGGACTTCATTTCCAATTTTTACCTTGTTTCTAGTTTGATTGTTTTGTTTTTTTTGTTTTGTTTATATATATATATATATATATATAATCAATGTTAAAATTAATGCTGTCTTTGGATTTAATTTCTTTTTCTTTTTTTTTTTTTTTCTTGTAAAGCCATCCATCAAGTGGAAGATAGTTGATGTCTTCTGCTTCATGGCCAAATTCATTATTTGAGATAGTACGTTTGGCGCTAATCTTTTTCTGGCAATGTTTTTATTGTTATTTATACCTAAGTATTCGTTAACTTTTCACTCTGAACGATGATCTCCGTCTGCTAATTAATCATAGACATTTTGAAGAATGACATAAGTGGAAATAAGAAAAATAGGGAGGATAATCTTGGGAATGGGTACATAATTATCTTTCTTGCTGTTTTGATTTTTTTTCTTCTCTTTTTCTTATTTTTTCTCTCTTTATCTTTTCTCTCTCTTTTTTTTTCTCTTTATTTTTCTTTTTCTTTTTCTTTTCTTTTTCCTCTTTTTCTTTTCCTTTCCTTTTCTCTTTTCCTTTTTTTTTTTTTTTTCCTTTTTTCTTTTTTTCCTTTTCCTTTTCCTTTCCTTTTTCTCTTTTCCTTTCCTTTTTCTCTTTTCCTTTCCTTTTTCTCTTTTCCTTTCCTTTTTCTCTTTTCCTTTCCTTTTTCTCTTTTCCTTTCCTTTTCTCTTTTCCTTTCCTTTTTCCTTTTTTTTCTCTTTTTTTCCTTTTCTTTTTCTCTTTTCCTTTTCCTCTTTTTTCCTTTTTCTTTTTCCTTTCCTTTTCTCTTTTCCTTTTTTTTCTTTTCCTTTCCTTTTCTCTTTTCCTTTCCTTTTTCTCTTTTCCTTTCCTTTTTCTCTTTTCCTTTTCTTTTTCTTTTTTCCTTTCCTTTTTCTCTTTTCCTTTCCTTTTTCTCTTTTCCTTTCCTTTTTCTCTTTTCCTTTCCTTTTTCTCTTTTCCTTTCCTTTTTCTCTTTTCCTTTCCTTTTTCTCTTTTCCTTTCCTTTTTCTCTTTTCCTTTCCTTTTTCTCTTTTCCTTTCCTTTTTCTCTTTTCCTTTCCTTTTTCTCTTTTTTGGAGATTAGACCAATCTCATGTTTTATTGGCATCTTTACTCATTAGCCCTCATCTATAGACATAGGTTTTACCTGTTTTTTATAAAAACAAGAAAGTAGGTAGGTTAAGAAAATGCTACATGTAGTTATTTGCATTACATCTTTGGTTCTTGGATGAATTTTCAGCTGGCATTTTTTAAAGACTTATTTTTTCATTGATACGTTTTTATATTTTCAAGAGTTGCTTTAACAAATCAACCTAAGAGAAAAATATTAACATGAATAGAATTATAACATTCCTGAAATTAGTTGGATTATATCTGAAATTATATAAAAAATAACAATGATTGTCTATTTCCTTTAAATATAAGCCAAATCAGTTTTGGCATAAAATTACTTTAAAGAGTTGATATGCCGTTAAAAATTCAAAAAGTTAAAAGTTCAATTTTGAAGAATAATATTTTTTTTTTTTCTGTCATTTATTAAAATCTTTTTCATTGATGCACAAGAGATCTGTTTTTTTTTTCTCCCATGAATAAGTTAATTTTTAAAATTCTTTGACATATCTGCTTTTTTTTTTTGTTCTTAATTTATAAATTTGTGTTGTTCCAATATCTTATGTTTTTTTTTGTTTTTTTTTTTTTGATAATAGTTATTTGTATATGGAAATATATTTCTATGTTATTTTGCATATTATTTTAATTTGGTCGTTTGTAAGAAATTGGTATAGAAGGGTACTTGCTTAGACACTGGTAGGTAAAAGAAAAAAAAATTATCAAAAACCTCAAAAAAAAAAAACACTGTTTATAAAATAGCGCAACAACTAAATTTTTCTGTTGAAGAATTATCAATATTTACATGCTGACTATTGTCCTCACTATAAGACAATATTATCACAATGTTTTAATTATTGTGCCCTTTGGCTTGATGGAGGCTGGAAGATACCGTGGTAACAACAACAAAGATGAGGACAATAGTATGCATGCAAATCATGTAAATAATAAATGTCCTCATCTTTTGTTAATATCATAATACTTCAGCTATTGTGACCCCTGGTCTCCTTCAGGGGTCTTTCAATCTGGGTAACCTCCTGGGAATTTTGAACTGAGCCCTTTATTAAATCTAGGCAGTGGGTGAGTAGATTGTTCTCATTATTTTGTCCGTGTCTAGGGATGTCTTGGTTAATTGTCTAGCTATTGCTCATCCTGTTTCCGCTGATTCTATTTGTAATACCGAGCTCAGGAATTCATTATTGTGTCACTAAATTCTCTAACCAACTTCTTAATCCTCTAGGCCAATGATTCTCAATGAGGATCCATATGGACCATTACTATAGGTCCACATAAAAATATCAAATTGAGGGTCCACAATAACATTTTAGTTGTCCATAGAGCAACGTAGCCTCAGGACAGTTGCTACAACTGAGAATTTCTACTGCAATCTACACCATATTAAAATACTAAAAATAGAAAAACAATTCTAAAACTAGCAGAAAATGAGATCAAATGATGTAAGTTTTAGCGTTCCTTTTACTCTGCTAGAGCATCCTGGGTAAGACGATAAACTACATCCAACAGCAAAGCCTCTGATCAGGAGGTTTTCAATAGCATGGAACTACTTCTTAATTGCTGGTGTTCCTATGTCCACCCTTACCCAGGATGGTAGTACCTGTTAGGGTCCCAGCTGTGGGCAAATAGTTAACCCCCAAACTGGGGTCAAGACACTATGAAAGTGTAAAAATAGGTTTTAACACCAACAATACATTTTTGCAAAAAAAAAATATTACCAGTAATGAATTTGTGAAGAAGAAAAAATTATTACCAGCAATACACTTTTGGGAAAAAAAATTAGCAGCAATAAAAATCTTGTCGGCATTAAATATTATATGCCATCAACCAAACTAAATGTTTTGAATCTAAAAGTTGAATAAAAACTGATAAGGATATATAAAGGAAGGGTTGAAGGATAATTATATAAAGATTATAATTTATTACATAAATTAATTTAATATATTAATAATAAATTATAATATTTTAAATATTAATAAAATATTAAAAAATTTTTTTTTTCCCCCTTTAGAATTAGGTTTGTTGATCCAAATTCTTACTTTGGCTGAATATCTGATATTAACAGGCAAAAACAGGGCATACTTTCCATTTTGGCTATAGATTTTTGTTGTGCTCTGTTGAATGTCATGGGAGTCATCAGAAACCAATTCTAGAAAATATCTGCTGTGAGATTTCAATTACTGCCCAGCAATGACCCATTACCAAGTTGATTCTCAGAGTTTCTATCTAATTTAGTGGTCTCATCATTTCTGCCAGGAAACTTCTGTTCTGTGAGTAAAAAAAGAAGAAGAAGAAAAAAAAAAAATTGAACCTTTTGTTGACCTTTTTTTTTTCAGTCTTCCTAGAAATAATTTCTTAGGCTCTAAAGACATAGGACTACCTTCTGTCATGAGAATTGTTAACGTAGCTTACAAAAAGAACTGTGATCATCAATATCGCATCATTTGGTCTTAGATATTTCTGCTGACATTACATTCTTATTAATCAGATATGCCTGAAAGCTAGCAATTTCAATTTTTTTTGGGGGGGGGGAGGGGGGTTGGTCAATGGATATTACTCAAGTCAGACATGTAAAACTTCTTGCCCTTTGACAATTTTCAGCATATTACTCTTGTGCTAATATACAGCGAAATGTCAAGCTTTTTGATACTTAAAACTTTTATATAAATACAGTATATTAGTGCATTAGCTATGCTGTATTTTATATGTATTACTTCAAATGTTATTTTTAGTGGATACCTGTTTTTGAAGTAGACACCCACTTTTTTTTTTTTTTTTTTTTTTAAACAGTGTGTATTATGTCTGTTGGTCTGCATGCTTGAGAAAAGTTAAAGATATTGTGCTCTCAACAGTGTTCGAACATGCATCTCCCCTTTTAGAAGAAGAAACATGTCAGCGAGTATATTTTCTTAAGTTTTCTCAAGTGTGCAGACTAATAAACATAATAGACACTGTTTAAAATTTTAAAATATGGGGCTTCTATTTCAAACACAGGTATCCACTAAAATAACATTTGAAGTAATAAAAATGTCTGGGTAAAAATAAATCCATTAACTCTTTATTTCATATATATATATATATATATATATATATATATATATATATATATATATATATATATATATATATAGTTTATTTGCTACCAGCATATGCATGCCAAACACACACACACATACAGTCACTAATATCTAATTATCTCACTTACATAACTATATATATATATATATATATATATATATATATTATATTATTTGTATTTTTACTCTTTTTAGAACCCATATGTCTATTCTACCCAAATTGCTACTGCTCCTATTATTACTCATGCCTCAGTATTATTATCATCACCATATTGAAATTATTTTTTTTTTCTCTTTCTGTAAAAGAATATTTTTCTGGAAATTATTTATAGAATCCTTTCTCTTACTTGCTAGTGTGTGTGCATTCATGATAAGATTGTATATCATCTTGCCATCTTTACAAGTTTCTCTTTTTTGTATACCTGAATAAAATATTTTTGTGTGGTGATGGATATCCTCAGTCACTACTTGTGGCTATACTTGAACACTGTACCATGGAATTGTGTGTGCATTCTGTCTGTTACCTTCCCCAGGAATAAGTCCCTCACTTTCATTGTATATATACTATCTGTATATGTACCGTGTGCAGTTTTTAAAATCTGACTTTAATGCACTTGTGTATTTCAGAGTTTTTTTTTTTTTTGTTTGTCTGCTTTCTTAACAAGATTTTAAAGATTCGGCATCTACTTTAGTTGGTGCTGTTAATGCCTTATTCTGCAGATGTTAACAGCAACAGGCTACTACTGAAATCTTGTGGTGAGTGAGAGAGAAAAAAAACACTGCTTTTATAATATTTTTTTTAATTGTGGTACTTCATTCGCACAACAGTGATCATAGCTGCCTCAAGCTGCCACTCTTTTTTTCTCCCCTTTTTTTTTATTTCCTCAATATAAGGACTGTCTTGTTTGCTATTTAAAAGAAAACAGAAATATAGCATGTGAGCAGGAGGAGTAACAGCAGTATGATCCCTATAAAAGTACCTTTTTCTTTTTTTTCCATTGGCAGACAGGTATCAAAATTGAACTTCTCTCTTCTTCCACACCAGCAAAAGGGTTTTTTGTAAGTCTGTAGTTTCTCACATACATACATACATACATACATACATATATACATACATACATACACACATACATATATATATATATATATATATATATATTTCAAATATTCAATACAGGAATTAGAAGAAAAAGAAGCCATTCTTTACTGTAAGGCATATATGACAGGAAGTTTCCTACAAAAACACGAACAGAATGAAATAAAAAGATCAATCGGCTATAAGAAGAAGAAGGTCCATGTTTTGCAAAATGAACTTCGGTAAACTCATTAGCAATAGCAAATGGTCCAATGTCGGCAGAAAAGACCTAATAACAATCTTATCCAAATTCAGTATATATATATATATATATATATATATATATATATATATATATATATATATATATATATATATATATATATATCTGGTTCATCATGAAAATTTTGAATATCTGCTCATTTTATGTGTTGGGGTGTGGGAGCTGATGTAACTACTATGAAAGTGAAAACCTATCACTCTAGACCTCAGACCAAGTTCCTTTGTACCCTGTACCCACCCTGTTTATGTAGAAATAAATTCTTTAGGGTTCTGTGCTGTGCAGTTTACTTATGTCAGTGAATCTGCATTTTATATATAAAGCAGTTGAGGGTTGTTACCACAGTAGCTTGCTCCAGATCTAGTAACTAAGGTCTTTGAAATTCTGTAAAAAAATAGACATGATAACAAAATAAGCAATTGGATAATTGGAGGGGGTAGAAGGCATCTCTATTTATCTTCTATTTCGAAATAAGGGAAAATGAAATCTTTGGGTCATTCTTGACAATAGCTCTTAAGTTTTGTCCCTCACAGTAGTAGTAGCCCATCCTCTTTACCTTGTCTGGTCTTCTGTGTTCTTCTCCCTGGCTTTGTGGATACTCTTGCTTCCTTGTGGACAGTGGCAGCTGCTCTTTATTACATTTGGATATAACGGTTGCTTTTGGGACTTTTATGACATGATACTTGAAATGCATTACACCACTTGTTATGTGAATTATACAACCCTTTTGGATGTAATGCATTAAACATGTCAAGTTTTTTTTTTATTATTATTATTATTATTTTTTTAACCCTCTTTCGTTCTTCCTTCCGTTTTCTTTGTCTTTTCCCCCCTCCATCTTCAATTTTCATTTGCTCCTCTTCTTTCTCATTTTAAAGTTTTTCCTCTTTCTTTTTTCTTCTCTCCTTTTTTTTCTTTCTTCTCTCTCTCTCTCTCTTCTCTTTTTTTCTTTCTCTTTCTTGCTCCCTACTCCAACTATTTTTTTATGTAACTTAAAACAAACTGAATCATCATTTTGTAACCAATGCACTCTGGAAACCAATGTGAAAAAAAATTTTGAAACATTCTTTTCAGTCTGGTCATGATGTCACAAGTTTAATAGTCACTCTTCAATGGCATATTAGACAAGTCATCAAAAAAAAAAAAAATGACACTATATTAGTTCTTACAGCTTTTATGACCTGTGATTACTTAAATACCATCACTGTTGCTACTGCTACCACTAATTCTGTTTTTACTAAGATGACAACCATTAAAAAGTTTCAAGTAAAAAGAAAAAAAAAATTAGGAAAACATTTTTTTATTTTAAATTATTTGTTTGACAAAATTTTTCTGCATTATTATTTTTTTTTTTTTTTCCTAAATAATTTGTTTTCCTTTCCCACAATGCATTTTATATTTTATTTATAAAGAAAAATGTTTTTTAATGTATTTGCAGATAATTCTAGAATGTTGGTTTTTAGAGATTCACAGCTAATGAGTGGCACTTTTTATTTTTTCTTTCTTTCTTCAGTGTAACCTACAAAATTGGTGTGTATCTATATTCCAAGCTGTAGTCCCTTGAAAATGGTTTTATACAGAATTGTATAGTTAGGAAAATGGGTTTCTTTTCTATCTTAGATGGTGTATAGACATTTTTTTATGTAGATATGGAGGATAGATAGTTTTAACTAAATTTTAATTTGAAGAGATTAAGTTGGGTAACTGACCATACATATTCAGCCATTTTTTTTGTCAGGTAAAGTAAATAATTTTGAAGAAATTATTTTAAGTGAATTCATTAAAGTAAAAAAAAAAAAAAAGAATTTAACTTTTTTTCTTTTTTTTTTCCCCCCCATCTGATAAAACTTATTGGTTAAATATTATTTCCAGGTGAAAACCTACACCTAAAGATTATTTATTTTTGCTCTTCGAAATGGCTGTCAGAAGTAAGGAGTTGATTATGCCTAATATTGTAGCAATAAAACAAGTTCTTCATCAAAAAAAAATTCAATTATGTCACATTTTTCAGCATTAATACAAATGAAAGCTCCATGAAATTTGCAAAATGTTTCTTAAAAAAAAAAAAAAATTTCTTAATACACTTTTTTCTTCTTTTTATTTTTTCAAGCACAAAGCTTATAAGTATGACAAGCCTCTCATATTAGTCCAAAACTTAAGCCTATTTTAAGCAGGAAGCAAGGCTAACATTTTTCCAACCCAACTTTGAGTATTAATAACTGAAATTTTTAATTATCTAATTTTTATATATAAAATAAGCTTGAAATAAGTATAGGGCCAAGCTCAATTTAGATTACCTCATGTTAAAAAAAAAAATGTACTTTTTTCATATCTTGAATTATTCAGTGACAATTCATTTCTTTATTTAAAACTAGGTAAAGTAATAAATTCAGTGCAGCCATTTTTTTAAATATCTTTGTATTTTTTTTTTTTTTTTAACTTTCTAATCATCATTTCTGTGATTTTGAAAGTCTCAAATGTTTTGGTCATTCAACACTGAATACTTTAAATTTAGTTATTCATAATAATAACAATGTTAAGTAAATATAGATGTTTATAGATATTTTGTTCAAATAAAAACTTTGTTTCTCTTTAAAAAAAAAAATTCTATAAATATATACAGAAGAATCTTTGAACACAAATTTAGCAACATTCAAAAGAACATGTAAAGAAATAAAAATAAATATGAACTTTGGCAAATTTACCAATAATATTTTAATTAAAAATAAAATGAAAAAAAGAATTCTTAAAGATTTAATTGAAAACTAAAGGATTTCAAATTTATTATTTCCAGTAAGCAAAATACTCTCTATTTCAAGCAGAAATTAAATTGAGTAAATTGTCCTTCTGTGTGTATTCTCCAAGTGAAGATGAAATTGAAAACAAAGGTTTTCTACCAGGACATGGGATTAGTGCAACTCTATAAGACTACTGACAAAAACAAAGAATATCGATTTTAAATAATTTAAAAAAAATAACCACATTGTTCAGTGCACAGAAAAAGTAATTAATTAGCATGGTGATTGTCATACATTTGGTCTGGGAGATTCAATAATTCATTTATTTATTTCCTCTGAAGTGCTGTCAAAACACTAAAACTCCAAGAGTAAAAGTTGTTTTCAAATCTTTTGAAAACTATAAAACTATAAATTCTTAGTCTCAATATTACTAATTTTTTCCAAAGTTTTTATCTTATTAAAATTTGTTAAACAGTTTTTTTTTTTTTTTTTTTTTGGTTCAGCTGAAGATTTGGAAATTTACAAAACCCGTTCAGAAACATTTACTTAAGAATAATTATTAAGCAGTCCTACAAAAACTATTGACAATAACTTGAATTTTAGTTAATGAAATTCTCAAATTATGTTTGTTACGCGATTGAAATTTTCACTTAAGATTGATTGAAAGTAAACTGTAATTTGCAAAACCAAATGAAAGCTTTAAAAGTACACTAGACTTAAAAGTGGTTTTCTCTGCAAGAAGGGGGGGTGTACGGATGCTGGTTCAACCTGCTGGAAAGTACATTCTCTTCATTAAGACTATCAAATGCACACCTGGTGGACATAAATTTATACTGGAATGTCTACTCAAACACAGCATTTTAAGTAATAAGAAATAGGTACCAGTACTCCTGTACTCTACTATATGGTGATAAGTACCCCAAAATTTTGTTACTGGTTGTTTTAGGATCAGTTACTTGTGCTTTAGTTTCTGAGCTTCTACACTGGATAAGATTTGTTCACTGTTAGTGTATTGTTGTTGCTTGCTTTTTTTTTTTTTTTTTTTTTTAGAAAAAAACCTAGGGCTTTGAAACTTCCAATGAGGGTAGAGACAAAAAGTTTTATCTGACATTGGCCTTAGAGCTTTCTTTTAACAAATTTAAACCTGGCAATTTCTAAAGAAAGGAATGGCGTTTTTGTTATTTGTTAATCTGACAGATTTTGGAACTAATAAATAAATAAAAAAAATCCTTTCCTTTCTGTAGAAATTGCTTTGTTTATGTTAGGATACAAAATCTGCTCTTTGGCTGTCATCACTTCGCATGTGGCAGTTTCTGCAAACAGGCCACCCAATTTGACATCTGTGACAGGCTGGATTTCACCCTCTCTCTTATTTTAAACCACCCCTGTGGAGTGTAAGACAAGGAATCATTTGTAGACCACTTGACTTCAGGCTCAGGGTGTCATTGTTAATAAATAGAGCAGCCATTACACTGCAGTTTATTGAGACTAAACCCTCGACCAACTTGATTTGTCCTCCTCAAGGGACGACCAATACCAACATGGGAAATGTGGTGAACACGTGGCCGGCAGTGATCACCTACATCCCACTGTAGGATTTGGCTAGTGTGCAATGTCACTAGATCTTCTTCCATCTTCTCTTTTCTTTCCTTATTTTTTTTCTTTTTTATTCACTACTACCGACACTTGCATGTTGCCACAGAAAAGACTTGTGTGCAGGAAAGTCACGATTCGACAGTCCATTTTCCTACTAAGACAGCAGGGGACTAATAAGACAGCAGTTAGGCAGGGTGGTACTGGCCAGCCTTGGGCAGGGTACGATGCACAGCTGTCCATCCCTGGCACCTGGCTGTCCGCGTGCCAGACCAAAGAAGGGCAAAGTTCATGGTGATTGGCTGACCAGGAACACATATGCGAGCCAAGTTAACATCAACTTGAGAAAAAAATGAGAATCCATAAATCCAGTCTGGTACATTCAGGTT